>VSDK01005847.1:1125-19510 GCA_009767595.1 Symbiodinium kawagutii
CTTTCGGTCCTTCGTTCGTCCCTCATTTGTGGCTGGAGCTGTGTGATGGTCTTAAAATTCTGCGCAGCGCTGCTTGTCCAACGTGATCTCCTTACTTTAGGGATTGTCGGTGTAAGGATATCTTTTGTACAGTCCAGCTTCCGAGCACAAATCCTTACCAAACAGCTTGCTTTCGCATGGCTGACACCACGTTGGCCGGTGGTGGGGAACGCGGATACGCATAACTTGGGGCCAACGTTCTGACGATGGCTTGTGCCGTCCGCCAGAGCAGACAACATGCGCTTTGTTGGGTTTGCGCCGGTCACATGGCTGGGAGAACAGGCTGAGAGCCGACTCGTTTCGAGTAGGGCTCCACTACTCGATCCGTGTAAGAATGGGAGGCCAATCTGATGAATTTCACGGACACGCATCTACATTGGATTGCTTGTCCCCGTTCCGCAGCTTCACACCTCGCTCTTCTTTTCTTTGTCGCTCTATCTATCAATCTTTCTCCCTCTCCATCTCTTTCTCTCTGTGTTTCTTATTCCGCCTTCCTCCCCTCTCTCCCCACCACCACCTTCTCTTTCCTTCATTTATCCTTTTCTGTTCATCTTCCAAACAATACATCGCAATACATATTTCATTAAAACGTTTTTCAAATCAAAATGATATATTGCATCTCTTAAAAAAACGGTTCATTCTTCACGCTTCTTTAAACTTCACCTTTTCGCTCTCGGGCCAACCGTCGTCTAGTTCTTAAGTATGCATTTGAATTCTAATTGCTAAACTTTATTCACGTACTGGTACCCTTGATTGATCATCTAATTATTAGGTTCCCTCGGCTAAAGAATCAACCGAAAATTAGACAAGTTTATTTTGGCGGGTTGCTGATTATCTCTTGAAATCGGATTACCTTATTTCAGGGGCGGTTGATACCATGTCAACATTACTTTGAGTCCTTGACAACATGCACAGACGGGTTGAACTTGTGAACCAAATTGCTTGTGGGCATGGCCTGCATAGTGGGAGAGGGAGAGATCCCACCTCTCACAATCTTCGGCTTTACCCATGTTGGCGAAGCTACTTACCCTTGTGGCAGAATGTGTTGGATTTGTGCTGGCACTGGACAAGACTTTCAGATCTCAATCATGTCATTTGGCACTAGGCAATATCATGGCTTACCAACATTTGGTGCTCATGATTATTTGCTTTGCACATGAGACGCGTAAAGTGTCCTGCTTGTGGCGTTGAACAGTGTTGAAGATGTCAATTATGATCACTAGGCCAGTGTGAATGGTTCCTTTTAGTGTCGCTTTTGCTGGTCATTACGCCATTTCAAGATTTAAAGAATTTGAGCTGTTGATTTGGCATATTTCACGGTGCTTAGCAAGTGTATAGCAGCTGAAGGGCACATGCAGAAATGCCATTTTGGTGTTCTTTTTGCATGTTCTTGCCACAATGGGATGGCATTGCCAAGCTCGACAGCAAGGCTGTTGTTCGAAGATGTGGGAAGGGAAATTGAACCCCCCTGTTGCACGATGAATCAGGCCATTCAGTGAACTGTTGACCATGCTCCACGCTTGCCTGACCACAAAGTGGCAACGGAAAGATAGGAGCTTTTGCAAGCACGAAAGCATCCCATAGCATCCCTCCATATCCCCCCAACTTCCACAACCATCGCGGACTGAGTGTCTTTGAACTCATCGAACCATGACCTAGAGGCTCTGCAGGATGATGCATCATTCATTACAACTGATTCTTCTTTGGTGATTCATCATGATTTCGCGGATGCTTTTACCCAGCGTCCTACGATCTAGGCTGCACAGGGCCACTGACAATGGTCAAGCAGTGCGGAGGAGCAGTGGTGTTGTTTTCGCAATGGTTCTGGATGAGCTTCTAGTGGTGGCATCCATTGCCCGTGGATGCCCTTTACAACAGAAGCCAGCTCATGGCCTGTTTTGTCAGCAGGATTGGGTGTTGATGTGCATGCAGAACTACTTACTTAGCAGTAATTAATCTTATGCAGTAATCAGTAACTCTGATGAGAATTTGCTCCAGGATTGTGCTGAATTTTGCTGTCCCAAGCCTGCGGAAAAGTTATAATTGTTTCACCTGGCAAAGCCGGCTGACCACAGCAAACGAAGTTACTTAATATTTCGCTTCGCTGCTCCGCGTTTTCGTGGCTGAAGCTAAGATGCCACTCTTCTCAGCATAGGAGAAACTGCGACCTCAGCATTTGCAGCCTTCCATGCACCAGTATGCTGACGTTGCCAGAGGCCCGCTCAGCAGGTGCAGCAAAATCAAGAATGACTTGATGTGGCGGCATATGTCGCTTAGGTCCGTGCGCCTGAGCATTCATGCAGCACAAAAGTACTTTCTGTTGTTCTCTCCAGCCAAAAGATGTTTCAATGCTTGCGATGGTAATCCAGCCCAGTGTTGAGTTCCGCTCCCCTGTGTGAGTTCCGAAAATGGAGTCCCTGCGAACACCGACTTCAACCGCAAAGCCCGAGACCGTTCCATTAAAACCCCGGACCTCGCAAGATTGGTATTGCATTGTTGTAGAGCACAGGTCCCGAAATGAAATCATGCAAAGTTCAAAAAATCTGGTATGGATTCTTAAGGGCTTAGTCAAGTGAGTGCTTTGCCGAGGCCTTTGCTATGAGAAAATGCACCGTTTGGGAAGGTTGACATTGGAGACTTTCACAATCGACATATTGGAACCTGGGAGGGCAAACCAGAATTGTCACACCCTGTCATTTCCAAAATGCTAGGCTGTCAGTCACTGGAACACTTTTGAACCATTTGGAATCCGTTTCCAAACCATTGAGCCCCGGGAATTCCACTACTGGATTCCAGAATCGATTCTTCGATGTGCTAAGATTGCTACCAGACATTCCCTGAAATTCCTTTATGTTTCTCAAACATAGATTTTGGAACTCGTGGAACTTCCCAAGCGTTTCCCTCTCGGCTCTTGTGGAAACGATAGCGATTCTCGGCTCAATTCTTGAAGATGGTGGTGGAGATAGCAACCTAACGGGGTGGCAAGCATTGCCTTCATGACCGCTAGAGGACGACCCAGCACCAATACCCCCAGTAAGACAGGTATGGGTATGGTTGCGTTGATTCATTTTGCTTGCCAGGGGTTGCCGTGGTGATACCCATATTGGCTTGTTAATGCTGTGCAGTGGGATAATCTGCCAGAAAGAGTATAACCCTGGACATAGGATTCAGACGATATTCAGCACTGGCTTTTCAGCTTTCCACCTCGTTAAGTTGTAGAGAAATCATAGGTTACCTAACCGATACCCCAAACCGATACTAACCGATACACCAAGTTGTTAAAGTCGAACGAGTTCAAGTTCTGCACGTGTCAGTTGCAGAGGGGTATTTGCTAAAGTTGCCACAAACTGCGTCCTGCTTGTGTTTTGTGACTGAGCCTTTTCAATTTGTTAACTTTCTCCTGGGTTTTGTACTGGTTGCAACTCAGCTTGACATCGCATTTAGCTTGGTTTTCATTGTTGCAAAGATCCGGTAGTGTTTAGATTTGCATTCATTACTTGAGTTGATAACCTATTACATCAAGAGTTTCATCAACATCTTGCTGCTTCATTCTGGTTGCTTGTTCCACTCTCCCTTCTTCCCTTCTCCCCCCATCTCGATGTTGATATCCTCTGACGTCGTTCGGTACGGCGTTCGGACGTTGTTCGAAACTGCCTCCAGTTTGCCAAGCACATCTTGCCTCTTTGAAATCTAAGGTTTGCAGAGGTTCGTCATCAGCGTCCCAATGTGATTTGGGATATTTTGGCAACAAACTAATACCATTTCACGATGTTTCTGGGTGTGCGTGCACAATATTATTCCCAATTTTTTGACACAGCAAAAACTGAACAAAAATAACTTTTCGGCCACCGGCGTCCCATTGGGATTTGACTTGGTTTTGGTCAACTTGTTCAACTTCCTGATACAACGGCGTCCCATTGTGATTTACCATGAAAGGGGGAAATTGGTTGACATCAACGTTTGGGTGTAGGTTTTTTCCACAGTTGATATGGTTTGGACATTGGAAGGCTTCGGCCTAATTGAGGGATTGCGTGGTTGCTGATCATTTTTATGTTTCTGATGTAAATATAGTTTGGTAACGTTTGGTATTTGATCTGCCGGGCCTGTATTGAGCCTTGCTCGTGCAGACTTCCTGTAAACAAACGCTAAGCTTAGCGGCTTAGCAAAGCAGCCAACATTCCAAGCTTACAGATGTTCACAAATGAAACAGCATGAGCGACACAACCGTATAAACCACCAAAACCTCACATCCGATAGGGGAGGATCCAGTTTGCCACATGGCAGCTGTTGTGAGACAGACTTTGGTCCCCCACTCAAATGTGTAATATTTTAAGCTGTAAATATAAGATTGATTCATATATACAAAGATTTGCTTGGTTTGCAAGATTTTGTAATTCTGAGGTTCCGAGATCTTAAGGTCTTGAGCGTCACTTCTCAGTACTGTGCTTGGTTGGTTTGCGATCGGAATTGAGTTTTTTGCGCAAGTGTATGCTCCGGTGCAAAAACCTTAGCGAGAGTACATTCGTGCTGGGGTTGTCAAACGCCCCTGCTGGTTGGGCTGAGGCGTTCCAAAAGACGCATGCCATTTTAGCCATGATCAGCCATCAAATTTCACCCAAAAAGCACAGGGGAAAAGCGCCTACATGGAAACATTATGGTTGAGAGCAGGCTGTGATAAAATCATTTGACTTTGACAAGCCAAAGCATTGTATAAATTATATAATGTCGCATGCGTCTAATTGTCTAATCCTGTGCAGCCGACGGGCACAGGGGTGCTGGCAACAGAAAACAGTGAGCGCCATTGGTCCGCAAAACATCTCCCCCCACAGCAGCTAAAAATCTATCTGTCCTGGGCTTCCTGAAGCCATGGTACAGTACACATTCTCATGGACATCGACATGGATTGTAGTTTACTCTTTGCAGTGGGAAGTGTGTCTTTGTCTTTCAGTTGCCAAGCTGCATCCCTTCTGGCTGCAGCCTTCAGAGGTTTTCCCTTTCCAGGCAATTTTGAATCAGAGGATTTGCCCACCTTTTTGCAATGCCAACAAAGAAAGCTAAGAAAATCCCAGTTTGAACATGTTTGAATGATCCCTTTTCTTGGTCGGGCAGTGAATTTTGGCCTGCTTGGCATCTCTACAATTCGATGGATCCCATCGCTTGACATGCGTGGCAGAATCATGCCAGCATAGCATGTCGTGGGCCAATCATTGTTGCGGCATGTTCAGAGTGGATGTCCTACGCGAAATGCTTTGCTGAGAACACTGGCAACCAGTTTGCGATCCATATCCAGGCATTTCGGACTTATTTCAGCCCTCGGAGTGTATATAGCAAGAAGCACAAAGGTAAAGATATGAGGTCAGTATCATGGCCATGCATCCGGGATTTTCGGATCTTCCATCATGATGTTCCAACTGATAATGTCAGTTTCACGTGCTTGAAGGGCCAGAGATGGTTCTGAGTACTCTTAGCTGCAAATCCAGAGATGGTTCTGACCATGAAGCCAATTGTTGTTTTTGATATGGACTCTGTGGGGTTGCACTCCGGATTTTGTTTTTAGGAAGCTGAGACAAGCTGAGGAAGAATCAGCAAAGCATTGAATACTCGCGCCATGGTGGCTCCGTCAATTCGCAACTCAGAAGCCCCAGACCCTCAGACCATCTTTTGTGCAGAAAATGCCGCGGATGTACGGAGGCTTTGGACTTTTGGGCGTGACTTTACTTTCCTTTGGCATCCGGTCACTATGGGCTAGGATGTAAGAGCATTGTGGACGTAACGGGCTTAGATAAAGGAGAACTGCAGCTTGAAGAGTGTAATTGAAACCCATTTAACAGCCACGCACCAACACATGATACTACATGTTTGACATTTTTAATTTTGACGCCAATGCTGACAGGCCCTAAGCCGCTTTTTGAATCTATATTCATTATTATTCACTAAATTTCCTTCATATCATCAATTGGTTTGGAGCTTGCAAACTTCGGCTGCCGCAACGATTGTCTTTACAGGGATGCAGTATAGGCCACTGGTTGTGTCCATCCTCGTCATGTCATGGAGCTTTTCTTCACTTCTCGAGCCGCAGGAGCCGAGCTTGGACCTTTTCGACGCCAGACTTTCCTGCCCCAGGCCGAAAATCGTTGAATTTTTCGAAATCAACAGCAACCAGTTGTGACCAAGTGCGACCTCCACGAAGAGGGTACATGTCGACAGCCATCCACTGCCGCA
Organism: Symbiodinium kawagutii; assembly: GCA_009767595.1. NCBI lineage: Eukaryota > Dinophyceae > Suessiales > Symbiodiniaceae > Symbiodinium > Symbiodinium kawagutii. The sequence goes on from VSDK01005847.1 coordinate 7,387, forward strand.
CAATTTGCTTTATTTTTTTTGTGAAAGCCCTTCTTGGCTGTGCGACATCAGTCACTGCAGAGACTCAGCTCGCAAAGCTTTGCAACTGTGCAATCTTTTCGCGGATGGGGTGGGAGTAAATTTGGCAATGTGTTTTCCCATTGCACTGGGATCTGCCTAAAGTTGCTGTTTTAGCCTCTTCGCTGCAATTGCATCACGTATTATGCGACGTATCAAGCTTCGCAGGTGCTCCAAGACGGGGGCTTTCTATGCCGTTCTTCGTGACTCATGGGCGCTTCCCAGAGCAGGAGGCTGACTCAACATGGCACCCCCAAGACTCCGTATCCATGGGATGCTGGAGAGAGCGAGAGGGCGCTAGAGTTGTGTTGAATTTGGTTGCTTTGGTTGGTGGTTGGTGTTCATGTAGTCTTGGAGAGGCATCTCTATAAAGTCAGGAGGTGACAAAGCACATTCTATAGAGTAGTACCGCCAAGGCGGAGGCGGAAGTCTACTAAACAAAAAACTTATAGGAGTGGGATGGAGAGGGATGGAGAGGGAGGGTGTGTGTGTGATCTACGGATAAAAGGGCGATGCGCTCGAAGAGAGACAGGTCACTGGAATCTCTTTGCTTGTGTATGTCGCCCGTTTGTCTATTTGATCTCAGTATCTACTTTCCGTTAATATCTACCCATCTATCTCAATATCTAGCCATCTATGCATCTATCATCATCCAGTGGTATCTACCTAGAAATCTATTGGTTTATCCATCTACTGATTTATTAATATGTTTTGTTTGTTTGTTTGCTTGCTTGCCTCTATCTATCTATCTATCTATCTGTCTATCTATCTGTCTGGCTATCTATCTATTTGGCTATCTATCTATTTGGCTATCTATCTATTTGGCTATCTGTCTAGATAGCTATCTGGCTATCTGTCTGTCTAGCATCTAGCTAGCTACGTAGCTATCCTTCCATCCATCCATCCATCCATCCATCCATCCATCCATCCATCCATCCATCCACTTTCTATCAGTCAACCTATTTGTCTGTCTATCTATCTCCATGTGTACGTATCTCAGTCTATCTCTTTCGAATTCTGTTGATCTCTATGTGCGGTCTCTCTTTGAACATCAAAGACATCGCGGAACCTTCCGCTTTTTTTGCGATATCATCTGAATTGGCAAATGTGCTCCGCGCAACAGCGACGTGCCAATTTGTAAAATGGTCTGGGAACATGATTAAGCTTTTTGATCCCAGTCTGGGACAGTAAGTGTTTTATTTAGTTTTGATTTCCAATCTTTTTTTCACCACAGCAGCGTGCAAAATTAAGCTTCCAAAAGTGATCCGCCTGTCTCTCTTTTACCGACTTGCACAAGTGCTTTGCGGTTGATTTTTTTCCCCCGGGGCTTTCGCCACCAACCTCAGCACCCTCCGCATCCCTCCGATTTACCCAGCCTACCTTTCAACATCTTTCGACCATCGTGCTGGACAAAGCTATTGGAACACATGAATGGAGTCCTAAACCTCCCTTACTTTCGTTTATAAGAGTTGTGTCATATAATAGCTGCCGCGTAAGCAAAATGCAGGCTCGCGTAAGCCGGCGTAAGGTGCTGCGTAAGTGAACTTGTTTACATGTCCCGCGTAAGTAAAACCTGTGGTCGCGTAAGGAATGCGTAAGCGATGGCGTAAGGGATCTCATGCGAAATGGGCCTGTAAACATACCTTTTGGACATCAGTCACATGGCTTTGATCACGCACATCTCTTTCTTGACATTTGAGGGACGACCTCACTGCAACTTTCCGGAAGTCTGACTTTTTATTCAAAACTTCCTTGGACAATCGTGGTACTCAATAGCACATTTCATCACTGTCATGACACGGTCGGCTTTTTCATGTCTTCCCAAGTGCTTGAAATACAGCCTCGGCACAGGCAATATGGGACACATGCGCAAGGACACAGGCAGAGAGACGGGAAGAGTGGATGGCTGGTGTTGCCGCAGTGTTGTCGAAAATGCCTGACGGAGGATTTAGAAGTCTTGCATCCTTCCATTGACGCAGTGGTCATGGTTTCAATAGCCTGAAAATTTATTATATCACACAACCCTTTAGTTTTTGACATTACAACTCTTTTTGTTTTTGTGTTTTTGGCAGATACATGTCAATCCTCTCTTGTGTTTCATCCTCCTGGTCGGAGAGGCAAGTGCATTCTCGCGGAATGCACTTCATGCAATGAGCGTTGGCAACAAGATGGTGTTGTGTGAGCTGTCGGAAAATAAAGGTCGCCATTCCAGCGCGCAAACTGCTTGCTGGGAGTCTGGCCAAGAGCGCTGGATTCATTTCATGTTTCTCATGGTCTGACTATGTCAGACAGGATCAAGCTGCACCATGCCATTGCATCCATTGCCAGCTGTTTACTGCTCCAAGGATGCCCAAGGAGTGCGAGGAGCAGCTGTGTGTGCCTGTGCCCCAGGAATGTGCAAAAATCGTCAGTCGGCTATCCAGCGTTCTTGGAGCATCTCGGAGGTTCATCCCCGAATGATAAGTAATGGTATCCTTGATGGTAAGGAAGGAGCACAAAGATACGTTGATGATGCCTCAGCAATCCTCATCACATTTAACAACCATAGCGAAGATTCGATCAGATTCAGCGGACGTTGGACTGGCACTTCCCGTGCAGGTCTCTTCTCAGGCAGGCTGTGCGTTGGATTGCCGCTTTTGCGACAGCGGCAAGGCGGGGGACGCTGACTGACAACGGCAGTTCCAAATTTTGTCTTTGAACCCCTGTGCAGGTGAAACCTGCCGCAAACTTGCCAAGCTGGGCGATCCTGGCTCAAATTTGGGCAGCTAGACAGAAACACCCAGTGTCGGGAAGCTGAGTTGGCTATTCGATCCAAGATTTGCATGAGTTCATACAACTCAGATGTGCAGAAGTGCCTTGCTTCTCTTTGTTGAATGAAGCTGTATAGTCATTTTGTCCAGAAGCTCATTCTACGAACCTCATGGGTTGCAACCGCAAGTTGCATTCAGCACTGGTACCAATTGAAAGTCCCTTGAGGCAACGAGTGGTGTTTATGGGCATGGGTGAGTTGGGACCTTGGAACGCCAGCGTTGTAGTCGGCTATTGGTTCCTTGGTTCGTTGACTTAGGCCCTTATTGAACTACACCGAAGTCTCTGATGCTATCAGCAGATTGCAGGAGGACCAGATTTCCTACGATTCCCTGGCTGAAGCTGCTCATGATCACGTGAAGGCTTCTATTCCTTCGCCCTGCATCAGAGGCCAAACTCATTCTAAGGCATTGTGATTAAAACATGTGAATGTGCATGGTCAGAATACATCAGAACAGTTCAGAATTTGGAATGACCCATACTTTCGTGGGGTCAACCAGGAGCAGGTTAGTGCCGCCGCTTCCCAAATGGGCGCGGCAATTGCTGACGCCGACACATTGCTGTGGCGGTGCAGGACAACGTGTTCAGCCGTCCTTGGGTCAGAAGCTGAATGTGGGCGATTGCAATGGCTGTGCCCTCAAATGATCCGATTATTGTGGCAAAAAGCATGGAGTTCAAGGCGTATGACTTCTGTTTCGAACAATCTCTCAAGAAAGTGGGCAGCGTCTAGTATCCTTGGGCCCAGATGCCCAGAACATCCTAGAACACACGTTGAAACCGAGGATCGATTTTACCTTGAAAATGCCATCCATCAAGTGTACGTAAAAGTCGAGTCTACAAAATTATCAAGTTTGCTTTGCTCAAAAATGTTGAAAAATGGCTTGTGGCAGTTGGTGTTTGCAGCAGGCACTGTTCACTGATCACTACAAAAAAAGATTTTGTTGTTTGGGGCACTTACTACTTTCTACTCGTAATAAGAGCAAGATGATGCAACTTCTTGGCAGGTATATCGCAGCTATGTGCTGGGATTCTTGTATTGTAGAGAAATAGGCTTGACCAGTTTCACAGGTTGTGTTCTTTTGCTCACTCATTTGTAGAGCCCCAAGTCATGCCATTCTACCAAAAGCATTCAAAAGATATCAAAAGTTATCAAAAGACAATTTGTAACTACAACATGGCATGCCCCAAATACCCCCCCTAACTGATGGGAGGATGTTTTTGACAAAGCCAGGATTGGGATACTAATCACAATACGCTACAGTATTACATTTGCATGTGGATTCGTACAAAATATGTGAATATTATATTTCGTTAGATTTCTGGAAATATAAATACATATAGATACATGAATAAATTTCTAGATAAATAAATAAGTATCAATAAATAAGTCGCTACAAGTCCTTCGGGAGGAGTCCGGTGGGAGGGCGCAGTCAAAAAGTCCTTCGGGAGGGCGCAGGCAAAAAAAAAAATAAGTAAATAAATAAATAGATAAATAGATATACACATATTTTTAATATTCTCGGAGAGGGAGAGAGAGAGGGAGAGAGCATGGTGCGCACGCCCTCGAAACAACACCATTAAGGGCGCTAGTTTTTCAAAACGTTTGGAGTAGGGATCGGTTTGCCCGGTTTGAGGCATGTTTCCCATATTTTGTGGGAGATGAGACGAAAGAGAAAGCCTGACGCAGATTGCAAAAGGGTTCAGCTCACTTCAGCGCTGGTAAAAGGCCCTTACAGTGAGCACTGTGGGTGTGGCGTGGGTTCCTCAGTTGAACAGCCAGTTTTCGAGAATGCCAATCGGGCCAACATGCTACCCCCAGCACGATTGTGTGGCATTCTGCAAAAACAGTTGATCAACCAGCATGGAACTGCCAGGGCAGGGCAGAGCAGTCATGTCCGCTGCATGTTTGTTGGAAGATCTTGCAGTAGTTCAGCTTCAGGATTGCAGGGAGCAGACTGGCAGAATTTGACAAGGTAAAGCCTTCGCATACGCTGAAATACTACATACTTTTGATGCCACATGTTCATGCATCTCATAGGCTTTGTACTGCGCTTGTTCTTTGAGATGGTAACTTGGGTTGAGGCCAAAGATTCGCAGACTAGCTCGTGACCATCCCAAGGCATCAGTCAAGCTGCACATGATGCTATGGTTCAATGAAATGTCGTTAGCAGTAGCGAAAGAGTTCATACAAAGCTGCATGCTGCATACCAGACCCAATCAGATAATAATTATCCGACATTCATTTTGCTTGGTTCGCTAAATGAACCGCAAAGCCTATTCCCTGGTCAGTTTTGAGCACATGTAAACTGAAATTGAAACACTGCACTGCAACTTCTGAATCAGAGACCAATCATTTCTGAGGTGGCGTTGGCTGTCTCCTTGCATGCGCAGGGCCTCCCAATGCTCGGTCTTGAGCCCTTTTGCGAACATGGGTCGGATCACACCCACACAAGCTTCCAGCTTTTTGCTCCCATTAGCTCACGGCACTAAGCCAATTGCGATGGAGTGATAGGGAATGCTGGAGGTGTTTGTCTATAATTTTGATATATTTTGATTATATTATGACACCGTTTGCTGGTTTGATTCTGCAAGCTTGGAACGCTTTGGGTCTCTGTGTCTCCCAATGGAGTCAGCAAGAATTCTCAAAAGTGTGCGCATCTCCAAGCTATCAGCTATCATTCTTTGATATTCTTTCGCTTTGCTGTAATTTCTTTTGAGTAAATAGGGCGCCAAGAGAGTAAGGTGATTGCATTGTTTTGGCCTTGTTTTGAGCGTCAAGGCCTTCCCAAGCGTTGCGGGCGCAGTTGCTGCCCAGTAGTGCCGTGTCTGGAGCTTATGCACGAAATTGAATTTAATATGCATCAGCCTCCCAAAAGAGTCAGATACGTTGACCAGCTCCGGCTTGTGTAGTATTCAGATTCAATCGACGGTATTATTTAGACATTTTTGCCTTCATACATATAATGAAATTTATATATATATATAAAAATATGAATATATATATATAAAAATATATACATACATACATACATACATCTTGAAATATTTAGATGATAAAGACAGGTAAAATTGGCTTAGGATAATTGCAAAACAAAGGTGATCAAAGGTGTCTCCTTGCTGTTGAACATTTAGTCCATTTATTCACTGGTTGTCCGAGGCGGTGGCCACTACAAACTGTGATGGAAGCAGCAGGGATTCCCAGTATTGTCACATCCCCGAGGGCCCAATGTCTTCATGTGATTTTTGAATCACTTTGCCCTTCAAAACTCTGCTATCCAAAGGCAGCTGATAGCAGTTGCACAGATTATTGAAGGTTTGTTGGCTGACTTCATGTGACTTGTGTACATCACCTTCCTGAGCCAAGGTGAATTTCCACGAGCAAACTGTGGGCCGTGTGCCCATGTATGCCAAGCCCACAGGCTTCCAATTGTCATGTTTTTGTTCTTTTGCCGTAGGTTTCGGTAGTAAGGGTCCTGGAAACAGGCACGCTACGAAGAAATTCTGCCTTGCCAAGGCATACATTTTGCTTCCAGGAGTCAATGATTTAGAGGTGAGCTTGGGACGAATGTCAATAGACATTTTTTTCTCTTAGAATCTCTTAGAATCTTTTAGAGACTCTGGTTTCTGTTTGTGCGGTCTCCTACCCTGTTTCCGACTTCAGGCAGCAACCACTTCCAGTTCTGCATTGCAAACACGAATCAGCGTGTCATTTTTGTTTTCAAATCATTGATTCAGACCCCGCCAAGAACACGATACAGAATGGCCAGTCTTCACGGGGCAAGCCCAGTTGCTAGCTGATCTCATATCTTATCAGCTATCAGAATGCGCTCCAACTTCGGCATGACAAAGAATCTAGAAAAGTTAGTAATCAACCTCCGCTGAGAGAATACCAGAAAAACAGAAAGATGATTTTGGTTGGATGGTTGGCAACATGGGCCGAATGCGCACGAAGTCTTGCACAGGATTGACCGGCAAAGTATGTAGCGCAAACGGTCTGTGGAATTTTTGGGAGGGTATGACATGCGGAAAAATACTTTATGTATCCATAAACTTACAACCAGAATCTGACAAAATCACCCACCATCATTTGCTACATACAGATCCTGTGTGAGCATCATACATCGAAATGCATCATTACACTGATCCCTCGATTGCTGTTGAGTTTGCCTTTAATATCAAAGTTATTGAAGCAAGCACGCATCCATGTAGAACATTGCAGGATGTACGGCCATGGTTGGTAGAAATCCAAGTATTGTCTTTCAAGCACAATGGGTGTCTCTTCAGAAGAGGGTTTCTTCAGCTCAACATGCAGATTCTTGTGGCTAAAAAAATCCCAAAACATTTCCATGAAACTGGGGTAGCATGAGCAACCCAAGATTGTGAAGAGGTGAGCTGGGATTTTTGTTAGGTTCAGTTGGGAAAAAATTAGGCTAAGGTGGGAGCGAGGGACCAAAATTGGGAAAAAGTTGGGAATGCATTGGGAAAATGTTAGGTTCAGTTGGGAAAAAATTAGGCTAAGGTGGGAGCGAGGGACCAAAATTGGGAAAAAGTTGGGAATGCATTGGGAAAATTTTAGGCTAATTAACAAACAATACTCACAGTGAGAGGACGGAGGGGCCAAAATTGGGAAAAAGTTGGGAATGCATTGGGAAAATTTTAGGCTAATTAACAAACAATACTCACAGTGAGAGGACGGAGGGGCCAAAATTGGGAAAAAGTTGGGAATGAATTGGGAATAATTTGGGAAGAATTTAGGTTCAATTGGGAATTGTTTAGGCAATTTTAGGTTTTGTTGGGATTTGGTGGGATTTCATTGGGAAACGCATTTTGCGAACGTGGCTTGAAGAAGCACTGTACTGAAGAAGCACTGTAAGTGCTTCAATGATATTGCCTCATGTGGGTCCCAGGAGCACGCCAAAGAGCTGGCAGAGCTTTTGCAGTCAGGAACCCAGTTTGGAGCTTCGAGGTCACCGCTGTTTGAACTCCATTCTTTGTGGTAGCTGTGTTCGGAAGCATCATTTCATAGATATATATATATAAAATATATGGAGAATATACATGAATATACTGTGCAACTTATTATGCGCTATGATTCTCTCGCATTTGATGTTCATAGTCACTCTATCGACGCGCGTGAACGTGTATTGACTTCGTTCCAGGCGGACACCAGGATCAAGACATTTCATCAATTTAGTGCCAAACTTGGAAGGTTTCTTGCAATCCTCCTGCACTCCGGTCAGCGAGTGTTGTATGAACTGTGAATACAGTATGTATGTGATGAAAGGAAGATGCGCTGAACTATGGCCCAAGCCTGATGCAGCAAACATATCCGGACAACAAAACTGGTATGATGTGGCATCATGGCATGAGCAATTCAGGCCTTTGGCCGTAAAGTCAGAAGCACTAGCAACTATTGATCCAACTAAGTCCAAAAAGTATGATCAAATACCGTGGTCAAACGGGCTTTGCTTTAGTAACTTTAGTATTTGCATCCTGCCATGTGCATCCATGTGCGCCCATGTGCATCCATTTGCATCCACTTGCATCCATGTGCATCCATGTGCATCATTTTCATTCATTTTCATTCATTATTTTGTTCATTTTCAGTAATTTTCAGTCAGCAAGCTTCTCAGCAAGCTCACATTGCTTCGTGTGGAAGTTTTTGCACTTCCGCTTTGGCAATGGATGAGCTGAACACTTGAGCACAGACAAATGTTGCGAGCTGTTCTATGCCTGCGGTTCCTTGACAACCTGTGTTCAACCGAAACTGTTGTGGCAATATGCAGCCATCCAGACAAACGTGCACACTTAGAAGGCCTCTTGTATGCTTACATGCCTGCCTTGTCAATTGGAGTTTTTGTGGGCACTATTTAGTGTAGGATCCGAAAAAGAAAACTGTTCACATTGTGCCGTTTGAATCCGTTTGATTGTTTGTTTGGTTGTTGCTGGGGTTCCCATTGGTCTCCGTCATGCGGTTTCTGTATGCTTCTGTCCACTTTTGTCCCGACTGTTTTCCTCAGGTTGGCCTGCAGTGGCCTTGCAGACTGTAGCCATTGCCAGCACTTTCCACGCATTTGTGATGATGTCGCTTGGCCTTGGTGATCGAATCAGCCGAGAGATGTAAGACATGGATGGAAGCGCCAGGAATTCACAGCACTGCCCTTGAGGTGGAGTACTGCATTGAAAATTGCGGAACTCTTCGCACTTATTGGGGACACTGCGCACAGCTGAGGCACATGCGATAGTTGATGATAATTGTTGATTCTTGATCAGTAACAGCCCACAGTGTTGAGCCAGCTGACAGCACAGATGCCCTATTTGTATCTACTTGTGTGCTTCACTTTGTTTGCACGTTTGTTTGTTTGTTTGTTTGTTTGTTTGTTTGTTTGTTGGTGTGTGTGGGGATGTGTGGGGCCTTTTCTTGCTTGTGTGCGTCTCGTATTTTCGGGATCAGCATTCGGCTCATTCAGTTCTTGCAATCAGCTCCCACTTCGCACCAGGCTGGACTCTTTTTCCATCCGCACGTGCAGGTCCTTTGAATCTGACCGGAAGCCTGTGAAGTTCGGAGACAGCGTGGGCAGACGTGTTCACGAGGCGACTTCTCCGTGTCACAAGCCCGCAAAACGTATCAAAAGTTGCAATATTAACGTGATGACATCTTTAGATATCTTTCTAGATAGATCTCCAGAGTGGTACGGCAGGTAAAGAGAAGGTTGAACAAGTCACAGAAGACAATCTGAAACCTGTTTTTTTTCATTGCTTTTCCTGGCATGTTTGTTGCACACTATCAGTCAGAGCGAGTGCATTGTTCGTTTGTGGGTCTTAGGGCTGTTCACCTGACCTGACACATTTCTGGCAGAGATGCACGATGAACTGCAAATAGATGAACGTCAATCACTGCCCAGGAGATGCACACGCAGGATGCTGATGAGAGAACTGCAGCTTGGTAGCCAAATTGCCGCATTTTTCCTACAGGCATGAAGGTTTGCCGTAAACCCGCAGGCTTTTGCTGCTTGTACATCCTTTATTGAATAGCATGTTTCAGAGCAGATATGATACCCGTATGTATATATGTATACGGCAAATGCCTTGGCTTTGCCCAGAGTCACAAGACCTGCCCAGAAGTTACTCCTGTCAAATGTTCAAAATCCTGCACAGGCCCCTTGGTTTGAAACTTTGAGAGGCATGAAGAAACCCTGAACCCTAAACCATAAACTCTAAAACCCTACACCCTAAAAACCCAAAACCCTAAAACCCTAAACCCAAAATCACTGCGTATAACCATTGTTTTTAGCAATTTGGTTGAGCAATGTTCAATGGACAGGAACTACCACATGCAACGCCTGGGCAAAGCCCAGGCATTGCGCTTGTGAGTATGTAATTGCATACATAACAAGGAGCAGGTACCGTACTGTCTATGTGTATATGTATGTAGGTAAACAAGATATATATGTATGTTTAGTTCCAATTACATATATTCTTGTTTTTGTGTAGATATGTGTGTATAGATGCAGGTGTGGTTCGGCCAGGGTTGATGCCATAGTGACATGTGGGGTGGACCAACCCAGGTGATGAGGCAGATGATGTCGCCAGATGGGTATGGTCCCAGAAGATCTGAAATGTGACCGTTGAGCTGGAGACAGTTTCACTATGCCACGATGACTTTCTCAAATTGGGGAAGACCTGACCTGTTCTGGAGCGACAGACATGCAGAACTCGCCAAAGTCATGAAAATGGGCTGTGCCGCTCACAGCGCTTATGTGCGAGCCAAGAGAGCCATCTTCAGATAACGTTGCATCACGAGTATTCATCAGTGCCATTCGCGCGTAGTGCGCATGCAGCCGGGCGAAACCCATTGCAAGGCAACCTGGGATGCCATTTTCACCAAAAGAACCTGTGGAATGGAAGTTGGCAAATGCCTCCCCAGTGATGGGCCCGCTCCTTTTCAGCGCACATAGGGGCTGCAACCCTCATTCGTAGTAGCATGTAGCAGCAGCAGTGGTGGCAACAGGAGCAGCAGGAGGAGGAGGAGGTGCAGTAGCAGTAGTAGTAGCAGTAGTACCAGCAGCAGTGGTAGTGGTCGTGGTAGTGGTAGTGGTCGTAGTAGTCGTAGTAGTGGTGGTGGTGGTCGTAGTAGTTGTTGTTGCTGCTGTTGTTGTTGCTATTGTTGTTGCTGTTGTTTTTGTTGTTGTTGTTGTTGTTGTTGTTGTTGTTGTTGTTGTTCTTGCCGTTGTCTTCCTAGAAGTATTGTCCCAAAGGACCTGTATCAGACAGGAGCCAAACAAACAAACAAAAAAAGTATTGCCCCGTGGAAAGGCAGGAGAGCAATTTTCAGATTGCAAACATTTTTTCAGCACACACGGTATCCGCGACGCATGGTGGTACTGTATGGATTGCCTGCAGTCTGGACAGAATTGAAGGATGACAAATTACCTATTGAAGCCAGTTCACTGGGTTGGAGTATGAAATTACGAGGAGAATGCCACTCAACCCTTCAATACCAAAAGTGCGTAAGGAATCTTAAAGCACCTCCAATCCATTGCAGAGTTCTATCAAGGTTTGCATGGGTTCCAAGTAGGGACAAATGGCTTCATTCCCTAAAAGTGATCAGCATGCCATGGATGTTTTTTTCCCTAATAAGGTGCCCTACAACCCAACCAGTGCTGGGAGCCAAGAATTGGCTCTTTGGGTAGCGCCCACGCGCTGACCACTTGAATTTTTTCAAGTTGCAGAGCCTTACAGAGTAACAAATGCATCCAAAGTGAAATTGGAAGCTTTTGCAAACTTTGAAAAGCGCTTTTTTAGCCGTTAGCCTTGGTATTCTTGTTGTAACATTACGGCTGATGCTTGTGTTAAGAAATACGTATTTTTGGATTAGAGTCTAAAAAATTTCTTAATCCACACCCTGTGATTAAGAAATATGTGCCCCGAAATGGACTCTAATCTGGATTTCTTAATTCGGTGATTGGAATTAGTCGGGGGGTTTTGACGTTGTTTAACACAAACTGCCCTTGGATTTCCACCCCCATCCAACCATCCAACCATCACACCAACCATCACACTGCGTGATGCTCTACAGCAATTAAATCCTTGTTCGCACCCCCATCCAACCATCACACTGCGTGATGCTCTACAGCAACTAAATCCCTGTTCGCACCCCCATCCAACCATCACACTGCGTGATGCTCTACAGCAACTAAATCCCTGTTCGCACCCCCATCCAACCATCACACTGCGTGATGCTCTACCGCAACTGAAT
>VSDK01005847.1:24671-168219 GCA_009767595.1 Symbiodinium kawagutii
GATGATGATGATGATGATGATGATGATGATGATGATGATGGTGATGATGGTGATGATGGTGATGATGATGATGATGATGATGACGACGACGACGATGATGATGATGATGATGATGATGATGATGATAGTCGTAGTCCAAGACAATAGGGAAGACGATGGAAGCCTGGGGCAAAACAGAGAGCAACGCCAGGAGATCCCTGACTTGAGTGCCCAATGCTGCGACCCGGCCTCAACGCATCCCTTTGCGAGACAGTTGCCGCAAATTTGAAGCCCGGCTTCCTGCACAAAGCCAGGCAAGCTATCATGACTCAGAGGCTATGAACAAACAATTTCTGACCACGCTGTGCAGTCGACCTGAGCAGATGATCTTAGGCCAACATTATTTGGTCCTTGGCCAAACTCGGGTACAAGCCAGGCAGGGTCCAGCGTGTCCGTTTCCTCAGACTCATACTGGCGTGGCACATGCTTGGCTAACACTTATAGGTACGAATAGGTCACATTGAATTAGGTGACAAAATGTTGACAAAACAACAAGTATGATTATATAATTATAACTCTTCAGATTTGCTTTGTTCAAAACTTCAAAACCTATGGTATCCAACTTTAATCTTCGGTGGAATTTATTCATGCAAAAGTTGTCCGGGGCCTGTATCGCGCAAGCTTTTTGCAAGCTTCGCACAAGCATTTTGTTTGCGCAAACTCGCGCAAGCTTCAAACAGTGAGGGTAGCAACATGCCTTTACCATTTGCCAAACATGTTTGAAATGCCCTCTTGCCTACACCGCGCAAGCAAAACATTGAAACATGACACATTTCAATCCCCGCGCAAGCTCGCGCAAGCAAACCTTAAGATAGACCCCTCGCGTAAGCAACGGTTGGGATGGTGCAAGCGCCGCGCAAGTGTTTGGCGCAAGCAGGAATAATTTCCATTAGATTTAAAGAGAGGTTTTGAACACCGCACAGATGAGAACAGGCTCGGATCAATTTTTTGCAGGACCTTCACTCTTGGACTTCATTCTTGCAACTGCTGAGCGACCCAGCTGCAATTTGTGGTGGTTCTGTTTGTGCATCCCTACGTTTTTTTCCTTCAGCGCCAATGGCCACATTTGCCACCTCTGCCAGTCTGCAATGCAAAGTGAGTGCCGCCGGAGGCGAGAGCTCCTCAACTTTTGGCCTCGGAACCTGGCTACTTGGCCTCGGAGTGAAAGAAATTGACACCTTGAAAATCAGTCCCAGATGTCTCTTCCAGGAGCTTGATTTATTCTAATACTTTTCACTATTTTGTCTTTCTTTTGGAGAGCCGACTTGCCAAGGCCAATACTTTTTGGGGACTTGCACGCCTACAGTGCTCAGAAGGTGCCGATGTGCATGCAACTTTGAGCAGCTCGAACAACGTGGTAGCAGCGGACAGCGAAGCTTAGGCCGTACCAATTTTTGCCCCAAAGCTGCTGGATGCCCAGAGGGCTTTGAAGCTGGCAAACCAGAACGGCCCAAACGAATGGTACGGTCGTGGCCATGTTTCCACACATTTCTTTCGCATTTCTTGGCCTTGACTTCGAGATGCAAACGGGATGCCAGATCTAGGAAGCGTTTTTGAATTCTTGAGGTATCAAATGTAAAGACAACTGTGACAGACAGTGAAAGTGATCCAAGGTTAAAGTTCGACAAGCACATAACTAGGACAAGTACTATTGTTGTCATCATACAGCAGCCAGCTCACAATGGCCAATGCTAAGTTCACCTGGCCACCCTATGCTTCTTGAAGTCCAAGGTGAGGCAGCTTGAATCAGTGGCCTCGCAGATGACACCAGTGGAGCTGGCAGCAGCCCTAGAACAGGGCCGTACTCAATGCATAGCATGCTGGTCCCGGCTCCGAGCTCAAGGACCTGCGTATCCATTGCGAATGGACGCCTAAAAATGTTCTTCTAAGATGTTCCAATGATTTCCAATGAGCCAGAATTTGTCCACACATGTGTACATACATTTATATATGTTGGTCAGCCTGGGCTTTGATGTTTGCAGTTCTTTTGCCTAGTTCAACTGCAGTTTTACATTTTGCCTGCTTTCAGTCCAACAGCCTTTGGGCCCTGGCACGCTTGCGCTCGGGCCTCAGATAGCACAGAGCATGACAGAGCATCCGGCTATATCCGGCTGCACCAGCGATAAGGCGAGCGCTCATCATTTATTGTCAGACTGTTTGATGTTTGATCTTGTTTGTAGGTTTAGCAGTTGATGAAGCTACGATGGGTGCTATCGTTTGGAGCCCCAATGACATTTGAACCGCTCTTTCTCTTGCGCTGCGGGGCCAACAGATACTTGCAAACGCAGCTTGAAGACTCAGCTGTTTATTTAAAGTGTTTTCGTTTCTTTATTTTGTTTGGTCTTTATTTCACTCTTTACAAATCATAATTTATGTTTCAACTCATATTTTGGGTATTTGCAAATAATGCGTTATTGAAGTAGAAAACACCGCACGTGAGGTGGATTGCAGCCAGTTGACCCTCATGCGCTGGAAGCCGCAGGAGTGAACTCAACAGTTCGTTTCATTATGGTTGGTCGATAGTGGACCTCCTTTGTCCATAAATGATATGCCCCCATGGCTGGTTTGTTTGCCTACTCAATTGACCCTTTTGGGATCAGTTGGGGTACCACCATTTATGGACAGACACTATATCATATACCTATACTTTGGTCATCGTGTGTGACATCAGACCTGCACCATGCAGATGAGTTTTCCAAGATACACTTTCCAAAGAGTTCTGGGGCAGCTGACTCAAGCAAGTTGAAATGAGCAACCAGAAACATCATAGTGACTTTCAGCATGTTGGGATGATGGAAGCAGCTAGTCTCAGCGGTAGAGGATGCCACAACTTGAGCAGAGTGCAGATATGTGAAATCCTCGCCGTACGTAGTCAAGGACATTGCGAATGCACTGTGGGCTTTTTCTGCGAAGAACTTAGCGCCACTTGAAGAATTCTGGATCAATAGGTGGCTGTCAAGCAGACACGGCAACGCGGCTAGTGCAATGGTAGAAGAGATGCCACAGATAGCTTGCAGCGTGTACTGTATGTCTTGTATTTTTATTCTTCTTCTTTGGGATCCACTTAACTTGAAAGTGACTGCGCGCACTCGTGTCGTTACATGCATCATATCGCGGGAAAGGTTCTACCATGTTCTAGAAGGCATTAGAAGCTTCTCCATAGTTGTATAGTACAAGGTGCATCCTTCAGAGATTGTTTGCAGTTTAGAAGGTTGTCCACGATCGTGCAGGTATCCTAGTCGTTTGTCCTGCTTGCCGCACGAGATGATTGATCATATTGTTCGTTTTTCTCACACGTGTGCATGTGAATTCTCAGCTGCGCAGTGAAGGGTGCATTGAAAATTGACTACACGGAACCAGCTGCAGGTTCTGCGCTACAACCCACCCAGTGCCTGTCTTAGTGCGGTTGGATTGGCGCATGCACAGGGTCAGTCATGGAAGCTTTGCCTATTGGCTCCTTGTCGATTGAAAGACCCCCAGGCGGCTTCCATGATGCCATTGTGTCCCGGTTTGGTGCCCGAGACTTTCAGAGTCTTCCGATTGGTAGATAGATAAGGATGAATAAGGACAGGACACTGCACAGTTTCGAACCTTCGTATACCGAAAGTGGACGAAAGTGGCATGTATTCTTGGGACTTCGATCAGTTTTTAGTCGCACTTGACCCCCATGGGTTCAGTTTTGTAAGTGCCTGTAATACTGAGTGAAATCATTTGATCCAGCCATCCATGATGGGTCTGGCCAGAGCCAACCGCTGAGGTCAGAGCAAGTCTTGCCGGATTTCAAAGCGGATGAACTTGCAATGTGTCTCTCGGCATCTCTCGGCGATGTTTTCAAAACGCGCAAGTCCAGTATGGAGGACTTGATTCATCCCCTTAAGACCATCGCATCTGAAAAGAGACCCCTGCAAGATTCTTCTTCAGTCATTCAAGGATTTTTAGATATTTAAAGGATACCAGGATTTAAAGTTTAAAGGATCCAATTTTTGTCTCCCTTGTTGTGAGGAAAGGAAAGGCAAAGTATGTTTGGATGCTGGGCTTCCAGAAGTGGCCAGCATGGATTTGGCTGGTACCGAAACGAGGCTTGAGATCCTTTGCTCGAATCTCAGGCAAGGTATGGCAAGGTGGTTGGATTTTGATCTGGCCTGACCCCTGTATGTGTCCAGAGCTTTTCTTCACAATTTTCTGAATGCACGACGGTTTCTGTTGGAGACGAGCATTGTCTAGCAAACTTGCGGTATCTTGCAGTCCCTTAGTCATTGACTCAGTGGTGATAGGTTCCCATCCAACCCAGCGGGTCAGGAAAGCACAGCCCTAGCATGCCCTATAGTTGTGGTTCCGTTTGGCGCCCTGGCTCAAGCTCTCCATCGACAAACGCGTCAGTGCCGTAGTTGCTGTGCGGGTTCTCCTGTAGAACTTCTTCGCCAGTATGGTTTCTTGGCTGCACAGCTTTCCGGGCGGGCTTCAACAGAATACACTCATGACTCATGAAGTCATGAGATTGTCTTTCCCCCATACCCCCGGCCATTATTCAATACTTCAAAAGGGGACCTCAGACGGGTGCATTTACAAGCAGTCCAGATTTTGTGGGGGAGTTCCTTATCATTAATGAGAAAGAACTGGATCAAGGGGAAGTTGGTCATTTTTGCTTTCACTGCCACTGTATGCCAGAACGAAAAGCAGGACCAGTATTGGTGCTATTTAGTGCTGGCGATGTACCAGACATCCGAAGCGCCTTAACGACATCTCAAGTCTGTGCCCCCACAGCTTGGCCAATTGCGAGGGGACAGGTCCAAGATGTTTCGATCATTTGCACATCCTTTGTTTCTTTGAGCCCCTTTTTCCACCACCTGAATTGCTTAGGGTCTATGCTGGGAGCGTAAAGGACCCTCCTGCATCGGGGAACGTGGCATGTTTGCCCTTGGATGCCCCGGAACCAGAAGAGACCCGCTGCTTTTGTAAGTGCCTTCGTAGTGCCTTTGCATATTTTTTGGGGGCGCCAATTCAGACTTAATATGACTTAATCATGATGGATTTTTAAATCAAACCATCTCGACCTTTCGTACCCTTCTCAGGGCCCCTCCACACTTAAGATGATGTTTTTGCAAATGAGATATGCCAGTCACACCTCCCTCTTGGCTGCCACTTGAGCAACCGTCAAAACTCCGGTAATTTAAAAGTAGTATTCGGCTGCCACGGCTTGCAAGAAATCTTGAAAACGTGAGGTAAGCGATGGGACCTTCCCAAATAGCGATACCCCTTTTGTAATCTCTTGTATTGTTAAAGGTACTTGGAGGGTTTTACTCGCAAGCGATACCCCCCAGAAAATCATATCGTTGAAATGTGCCAAAACTGTGGTAAGCGATGGGACCTTCCCAAATTTGTCCATGGCATTGATTTCGAACCAGAGTTTAGAAAGTCGCACACTTGGGGCGAGCGTTTGCTGTTTGCCTGCAGGTTTCTTTGAACACAAGCGCCGACCTTTGCAGCCACTTGCTGGCGGAACTGTTGGCTTAGCGGTGTAGATTTGCAATCGCCCACCGTTAGAAGAATGCATTAATCAGATCTATTTGGATTCTTCAGAGGTATGGCCTTTCTTTCTGGACAACCCTCTCAGAAGATTGTTTGCCTCCATTCTTTTTGGATCTTTTTTGTCTGAACTGGGATACGGGATTTTGAGAAAACCCCTTGCCATCTATAAGGACATCCCACTCATCAAGAGTCAGCATCATATTTTATATAAGTCTTGTTACAGAGCTATTTGTGAACCCAAATTGTCACTTGACACCTGGCATGATGATGCATGATGGGGAACACCCTGTGGCATCAAGATGGTTTGCAATTTGACATTTGTAAGGCAGCATGATTTGAGACCAGGTGAAGCTGAAGCTTTTCTGCCAGAGTTTTTGCTCAATCGGTGCAGTGTAGCCTCTTGACATCTCCCAACATCTCCCGACATTTGCCGACATCTCCCGCCATCTCCCGACCTTGCCGGCTGCAAACCGCGCTTAGGTGTAAAAGATGCCATCAAGATCCAGCAAGGAGATGCTGTGGCCTGCATGCATTGGATTGTTTTATTGTTCTAAACATATTGCTCCAACCAATAGCAGATGTAACTGAAACATCGCGACCAAAACTATTGCAGCCAACTATGTCGCTCCCATGCTTTGGGACGCTTTAGCTCACGCAGCTCTTGCAGCGTGGCCGCGGATTGTGAGCAAATCTGGGATACAGTAGACTCGGTGTTTCTCAAAGGGAAACATGGATGCAGTTGAACATGCTGGAAAGGAAGGCCGAGTGAATTTTTACACATGTTATGCAGCCAATAGTCAAGTCAAAGCAACGCCTGGGCCAAATTAAGGATGAATCAGTGACTTGGATGCACGACAGAGCCCAGGAATGAACTGTACTTGATATTGGGGGCAATTCCACGGGGAATATCTTCAATAGCACCGAGAACCGAGCCGATTCGTTTGGTTTGATGATCCGGACGATGTCCGGATGTATGGTTGAGAAACCAGTTCGAGGATTTCTGCAGCATAGATATGTTTTCCTGTGCTTCCAGCTGCGTCCTTGTCCTGGCTGATATTTCCACACTGACTTCGCTCGTGTAGTCTACCATTTGTAGATTCATGTAGGTTCGAATTTTGTGCAGTTTATTTCCGAGATGTTGCTAATGTTGAACTTGCGAAAAAGCGGGTCCAATTCTACAGCAGTTGCAGTATATGTTGGTCCCAGATGGGAGCTCCTAATAATTACCAATTGTGACTATAGTATAGCCTAATAGCCGCTCACATCTTGGACCATTGGACCAACAGTAGATCCCCGATGTATTCTAAAGGGGAGCTACTTTTTAAGCAGATATGCTGCTGCTGGTTTGGGATTTGTTTCATTCTATAGTCTACAGTGAAACGGTTTTGCCAGGGATGATGTATACTGCAAAGCTCTAAAGTTCCCTCCCACAACCCGACTCGTGGAATGCACACCGGGATTCATCCTCCAGGTCAGGGTTTGTCACCCATGGTTCCTTGATATTCTCTTTGGATTCTTTGGGAAGCTGGGCTAGCGAAGCTAAGCCTTCTGACTGGATGGATAAATGACATGTCATGACCACATCATGCCACAGCTACAGTTCTGGCCCCAAAAAGCGGTACCAACATGTACCAACCGCGACTACCCATGACTGAGAAGGCTCCAATGACCTGAGCTGAAGTACAGTAAAGACCCAGCTCTGAAGTAATTCGTAGTTATTGTACCTTGGCTGCCTTGGCTATCCTTGGCTGATGTTTCAGGGTTTCATGATGTTCAGTGAGCCCAGTACATGCAAATATATTTACAGAATATACCATACTTGAATATGCCACGCAGAGTTGGAGATGCCACCGGGTGAACTTACAATTGCTTACTTGGTGACTTTGTATAACTTCATGCCGACACCTGTTGCCATGCCAGCGGCTCGCTTGGATAGGTGTGCCTGCCACTCACTGACTTAGAATTGGAATGAACTGGATGAAGTACATATGAAATAAAGACAGACCATCAGTTGAAGGAAACATGCTACAAGAGGAATTCTTCTTAAGTCAAGATCCCATCGCTTACTGTGCTCTCAGTCGCGACGGTTGTTAACACCGATGCCTTTCTGAAAGACCATTTGGTGCATTTGGGGCTCAAGACATTTTATCCGGTTCCTGTTGCAGCCACACGTTGGTTGAAATAGCTTTGCTGAAAGGGGACCGACCAGCAGTTCTGCAAAGCAGAAACTATATACACATTTTGCGATCATTCATGGACCATCCCATGAAAGATTTGAATACATGACCCCTGAACTGTTTGAAAAATTGATCAACTTCGGCCAACCATGAATTTTGAATCTTTACAGTTCAGGATGCATTCAAAGGCCTTAAACTGAGGGCCTAGGGTACTGGGTTGCTTCAGTTACAACCAGGGAGTTCCAACATATCTCCACCTTGTCCCTGCTGATCAAAGGCCTTTTCAGATGTGAGCGCAGTGAGCGACGTGGAGCCTTCAGTGAACGAGCGTGCGCGTTTCGGACCCTGGTGGGAAGCCCAGAAAGCGGCGTACAAGGACGGGACCGAGCTGAGCAAAGTTGAAAGGCACCCGTGGTGGCACAGCATGGAAATGATATCAGGGATGCAATGTGATTCAGTATGATGATTGTGATTGATGAATTATATTATTGAATTATAGTTGTATTGTTGATATTCATTGATGAATTATGTTGAATTATTGGTTGCAACTATGAGATTCTTCGTGAAGAGCGGCAGTCTGGAAGGGGCACGCCTTGAGTGAAGCAGATGTCTCTTTGACTCCTAGACCTAAGAACGCGAGGAGAAGAAACGCTTGGATGAGATCGAACGCCAAAAGCGCATTGAAGAGGTGGGTAAATTGGGTAGATTCCAGTGGGTAATTTGTTCGTTTGCCAAAAAAATGTGGTTTAATGCTTTA
Organism: Symbiodinium kawagutii; assembly: GCA_009767595.1. Classification (NCBI taxonomy): domain Eukaryota; class Dinophyceae; order Suessiales; family Symbiodiniaceae; genus Symbiodinium; species Symbiodinium kawagutii. Next base: position 33,174 of record VSDK01005847.1, read on the forward strand.
ATTTCTTTTTCCCCTTCAACGCCGAAGCTTCTCCAGGGTTTGAAACAGATGAAGCATGATGAAGCGGAGCTCCATTTGTCATGGGAAGAGGCAGCATCGGGTTTTTCACCTATATCACCGAATCCTTCGTACAATATCTGGGATTGGAAAGGATCACGGCAGAATCACAATGCTTTCATTTTGTTCATAGTTAAATTAAATTGCTAAATATATGTAAATTGTCAAATTGTTTACATACCTGGGAATTCTCATCCAACCTACTCACAAACTCTCTCTCATCCACCCACCCAATTATCCGATTCACCTCTCATTAGCTATCCGAACACCAGTCCACCATTTAATTCCTGCCTTCATTAGATTTCATTATTCCATCGAACTGACAATATTTCTAGATGTTCAGTCTTTCCCAACATCTTCAACATCTTCCCGACGTTTCATCCAATCAGTCCGCACGTGATGTTCAGCATGCGCACAGTGACCAGATGTGACCAGGAAGTTTGAACTTCCCTGGCGCAACTCAGAGTTCTAGCGCCGCAATGTAGAGAATCAGTCTGGTTTTGCCCAGTTCTGCTGAGGCCCTGACATATGACTTGCTCTCAACATCTTTCAACTTTCCTCTCTGCATCCTTAGGGCACAGCTGTCACTAAGACGTACTCAATGGCGTTTGTTCACGCACATGGGGTTCTAGGGACTTCGTGAGCATATGTTAACTCACCGCCAATTCGGAGTTGGGTCTCCCAAGAATCAAATGATTTCCATTTCTAATTTCATCTAATTTCCTTCCTCAGTCTTCGGGCTTGCTGCCGTTCATGTCGTAGTAGGCCGTTCGCCGGCGCGAAGAAGAGCAGCAGCACCATGGCAAAAAAACTGGTTGCGAAAACACCGTGACAAAATGTTGTTGTCAGACGCAACCAATTGACATTCAAGGCTAGGAAAGCAGGCTCTACGGCGTCTCAAGGTATTTCATGTGGCTGTGCACTTTTCTAAATTCAGGTGAAGCACATTGAAGCGCTGTCGAGCTATCTGCGGCATTTATTGGCTTGACCACCACACTCTGTTTTCAAGTGTGCTGTTCCCTTCCGTGAATGCATGTCATATTCGACATTCATGGGATGTAAACCTGCAAAAAAGAGGCGCGGGATTGGACAACAGATAAGCGCCATGATCAATTCTACATGCCTCTCTCAGACCCAAACCAGCAAATGTGATGGAAACCCTACACCGGGCTCATCAGCAATGCACCAAGGTTACAGCAGGTTTTGGTTTCCAAAGTAGTCTGTACTTCTAAGATTGCAACTAGGACCTTCAGTGGATACTCAAGGTTTTTCGGGGCTCCAAAGCACAACTCTTTAGGAAGTACTGGTACCAGTGACGCGTGCGACTGTACACCCACCCATCCGAATGCATGTATGATCATGTATGCCCGTGGTAAGTCGTGGTAAGCCTACAGATTGTAGGAGTAGCTCAGGACATTGCAGGGCCCATGGAGGAGACATTCCCATGCCATCCCGAGCTTTTCTGAGGCGTCGCATTGCTGCTGGAGAGGTGGAGTCCGACTCAGGCCTCACTGATAGCGAAGATGAAGATGAGGAGCACTGATCTTGCGGCTAGCGAGACGTAGATTTGCAATGATTTGCAATGATGCAGAAATATGATTGTCATATATTGTCATGATTTGTCATGTATTTATATGGATTTTCCCACTTGTTTCTATACTTATGTTTCTACATTTTTATTTACATGATTGTTTTCATTTTTATACATTTGCGGTAATCTACTTTGGTGGCATAAGCGTATACATGTATCCATGATATTTCATCATACTTCCATTGTTATCCATTTCGAAACTTAGAATGTTGCATTTCTCATGCTGCCAAGAGTCGTGATCTTTCTGTTTTCACCAGCCGAGTGTCCCTGTGGAACGGCTCATTGACTGCCAGGCTCGTCAGAGAGAGGGAGAATGACTTTGTTTACACGATGTAAGTGGCAATGTTGTTGCTGGTTTTAATGCGTACTTATGAGGCGGGCCCCCAGCTAATTGCAGAAAAATAGCAGCCAGGGGCTAGTGCAGCGCTAGCACCGGGCCAGCACCAGCAATCATCTAATTTTGAATTCGCAGTTCCCGCGCTTGACCGCGTTGCAAAAGTTTCATTCATTCCTCGGTGTTCAGAAGACATTTCCCCAGAAGACTTTGCATGTCACAGCATGTGCCTCATCCAGTTCATCATCCGAAGGCAGTTAAGATAAGTGAAGCCCTGCGGCAGCGTGTGTTTGCAGCAAATGTTGACTGACATGACATGACATGACAACCTGTTTTTCTCACATTTTCTCACAATTTCCCGAAAACTGCTCATAGACAATTACCCCCAGCAGGCGGGCCCACCAGCCAAGTGAGTCTTTCAGGCCCTTCCTGGGAGCAAACAAATGATTCATTTGAGCCACATCAATAACCCTCAAAAAATAGTAATTGTGTATAGATCTATATACATTTGCCGATTCTATATGTCTAGATGCTGTACTTGTAGTAAATTATTTGTTGCTATATCGGTGGTTTTCTTTTTTGATCAGCCCCAGAAAACATACCCATTTGCATGTTCGACTGGTGCGAAACACACCCACGAAACATACCCCGAAACATATCCCCCAAAGCTGTGACATGTTACACAAAACATACCCGAAACATACCCCGAAACATATCCCCGAAACATACCCCGAAACAGACCCTGAGACAAACACGCAGAGGGGGGTCGATGGTTTTGAGAAATACCTCATCTGTGTTTAATTAATATAACTCTATATGTATAGTCTAGTTGCTAAATTTGTTGATCTTCGTCCCTGAGCCCTGAGTAGTACAATGCTTGGGTTTGGACAGCAGAGGAGTTGGAGGTGACCAGCTGCCGTACCGAGACCACTTGCGCATCACACCCGGGTGACCTGGCAGATAAGGAGAGCAATTCCAATGGATCTAATACGACCAACCTGTATCAACCTCCAACCTCCAGCCTTTGCAACATGGGGATGTGCAGAAGGGGCCGAGGAACTTTGTATTTTCAATTGTGAGAAACATAGAAAGGCCAATGTACAGACCATCCTTTAAAGTGATTCACCACGATGATGTCTCTGGAATATCTCGAATCGTGGAGGTGCTGGGGTGGTTTACCAAATTTGACATGATGTTTGAACCAGATACTCGTTCCATACAAAGCGACATGTGGCAACATACGGCAAACCAAGGTGACATCCCTTTTCAACCAGGTCTCCTGATATTTTTGCTGCAGCTTTGCCTTTTTACCCGGTGCGTATAGAATTCAAAGAGCAACTCAGAATCAGAGGAAATGTGCCATACTGGTACTTCCGCACGCTTCCCAAAGTGGCAGTGGTCGTCAATTCCAAGCCGATCCACCTTACCCTTTTTTGTGAAGGTGCAACAGGTTGTGCGGAGGACTTCTCAACCAAGGCGGGAGGGGTATGCAAGAGGGTGGATTTTCGATGATGTGAATTGTGGATAGGCGTCAATTTCGGATTTGAAACAACGGACCCTGCATAGCATTCCACTACTTTTGATCTCAGGCGGGCGGGATGACCTTTGTGATGGGCTGCAGTGGAGCTGTGGCAAAGACATTGCTTCATGAGCTGACAGGTCAGGGTGAAGGGCAGGGTCTGGTAGGGGGCCATATGCGCATAGATGCGCTGCATTTGCATGTTGCAGCATTTACTCTATTTTTGGAGGTTGTTTTTCAATGTTTTGCCACAACTTCTTGATCCTGGCATTTTACTCACAAGGGTTGACACGCACATCCTTTTCCTCGTATGCTTGCGTGGCAACACGGGAATCATTTTGCCCCCACAGACGAATAAGCTAACCTTCCTGGGAGAGGCGATAGAAACAAACACAATAATGAACAGAACGTAAAAGAAGCCATTTACACGATGATGCTGTAATGTTGTGATAACATGCAGAAGCTGCAATTATTTTCCAGATCTGGATTTTTCAGCCCTTACTACATTTAAATTAGCATTGATTTTAAATTACAGAATACCAACTTGCTCCGGAGCAGCTGCAATAATAGTGCAACATTCACAATAGCTGCAAATATTTTTCAGACAAATCCAAAATGATCAGATTTTCCCCTCACTCAATTATAGAAGGGCTAATTTAAATTTAGTATTGATCCAGAAAACCAGCTCACAACCAGTATTAAGGTTGCCAATTGTGATTAAAATTTCTTCAATACGCAAAACACACCTTTACAAATTCAAAAAGATACCTTGTCCAAAACAGCTGCTTTCTTTTTTTCAATCCTTTTAAACAATTGCAAAAAAACGGGTTCGCAAAGGGTACCCCCTTGCAAGCTCCTGCAATTGCAATTATAATAATTATAAATTGAAATTAGCAACTGCAATAAGAAACAACCTCCCTGGCTCACTTCTATTTTTTCTTTGGTATGGTTTTTTTGAATTGTGTTTAAATGCGCTCTGATTATGATTGGATGCTTTTCAGAAGCATAAGCAAAGCAAACGTTTACAAATTTAAAAAAAGATACCTTGCCCAACCAGCTGCTTTCTTGTTTAAACCGCTTTGACACTATTGCAAAAAACAGGTTCGCAAAGGGTACCCTCTTGCAAGCTCCTGCAATTGCAATTATAAATTGAAATTAGCAACTGCAATAAGAAACAACTTCCCTGGCCCATTTCTATTTTTTTCTTCCTTATTGTTTTTGAATTGTCGTTAAAAAGAAAGTAAAGAAAAGAAAAGAAAAGAAAGAAGCCTTCGGGGAGAGTCGTGGGGAGAGTCCAGATTTCAGATATACATTTGCAAAGCAGACCCCCCAAAGAAAAAGAAAATTGGCGGGGGGGGTTACTATTGTTAGGTAAATACTATGTTGTTTTTCTCATTTCAAGATCTTGTATGTGCAGATCCAACCTGAGCTTGGTGGGGTGCCCAGGTCCCCAATAACAAGAATTGAAGACGTACAGAAGAAGAAATCATCGCTTGCTCAGCTTCATTGATTTCAAGGTGAGCGTCAACCTCCCGATTTGCATAAGTTTTGTATACAAGTGTGTGGCCTTGATCCAATATGCAAGCCCTTTCGTATCTACATGTTTCTATATATATATATATATGCAACCTATCATGTTGTGTATGTAGCTGCATGCTACGTACACATCCAAGACAATGTATACGATATATTCATATATATTCTAAAAAGTTCATTCGAATCATATACATCGATGATAATAGACGAAAGTAGAAGTTCAGACACGTGACAACCTGATTGACAACCTGACACTTAATGGCACATGTTTCTCATGTTCAGGTACTGTGGGCACTAAGTTTAAGGCCCCAACATCAATGTCCGGCCACCCCCAGCAGATCATTGTCGATGTTTGGGGGTTGCTCTCTTTGTGAGGCGTTCCTTTGTCGGGTGGTGCGGCCCTCTTGGCACGTGGTTCAGCTATGTCGGCCATCAGGATCCGTCTGTGTTGGGAGAGATGGATGGATATTGTACTAACTTTCATCCCAATCGCATCACAGACCTTGTCACTCGGAAGTGCTACAAGCACGATAATTCAGTACGCGAATTTCTGTATCTCTAAGACTTCAAGGCCAAAGGTAGGGCTTTCCGGCCCCCAGAGATGTCAAAGCAAATCAATGGAGCAGTAGGGGGGCGAAAGGAACAGTACAGTGACGTGTTTTGGAAGGGACCTTACTCCTTCAACTCCTTTTTTCCACAATTAAGCATGTTGCCGCCATATCCCTTGCAGGTCGTTGAAGTGTTGAATGGGAGAAGTTCATCGGAGGCCTGTTGTTTCTGGAGATTCTGTTGGTGGTCATCTGCTGACTAGACCTTACCCATCCTTACCCCTGAGAAATTGTGCATTTGTGAGATGAGTTCTTGGACCTCGTCCACACTGACTCTCAGATTTTCGACGCCCTGCAGTGAAGATGCCGACACCTTGTCATCAAACGCCGCCTTCAGGTCTCAACTCCACATCTGATTTGGCAGAGTCGTTTAGACCAGGAACCAGAGCTTTTTTTCTGCCATGGGTTTGAATGAGCAGCGACCACTTTGAAACAGTGAAAGTCACACGATCTTGGTGCACGTTGGTGTTTTATGTTCGGAGATTGATAGACCAGCTTGCCTGCCTATGCCGCCAAAAGGTGAGGATGTGGGCACGCTGGCCCCGGGAATGTGTGTGCATTCTGGGCTCATGCGCAGGATCAGCTCATGGATTTGTGAAGCTTGCGAGGGTCAGAGAACAATTTGCGTGATCCAACTTGCCCGTAGATTATGACTGAAAAACGGCTAAGAAAAGATAACAGTAGGATAGAGTAGGTGCAAAACACCGGTATGCAAGATGGGCATAAATTTATGAAAAGGGTTTCTTTGAGCAAACTCGGTTCACGCTTAGATAGTCCTTCAAGAATGTTTCCCTGAATCTAGCTAATGATCCAATGTCATGCTATCCCATTGCTTCAGTCCCTGCGCAACCTCGGCATGGTCGGATCTGCCGGTTTTTCAGATTGACTTGGCCATCTTTGGCCAGTTGATGCGGAGCAGCTGTGATGGCAGCAATCCAATTTCACGACCTTGAGACTTCAGTTGCTTCACTTAAGTGCAAGTATCAGATTTTGTCAAACTTGCAATGCTGGTCCTTCAGCCGTATCTATTGAACGGGTTGAACAGGATTGGTATGGATTGCTGTTTGGCAGCCTTAGAGATTCAGACGCACGAAAACCTTGGTGACAAGTCACTTTATGTTGAATCTAAGCCCTTGGAGATGACGTTGCCAGAATCAAAATTTATACCTTCATATATGGTGGCAAATGGAGATTTGGCATCCTTATGGATGAAAAGTAATGGTTTGCGGCCTACTCAATTTATATGTATTTGAGCCAAGCAGCGGTTCATTCTTGTGTTTGAATCGTGAGCTCTTCTTAATGGGCTACGAATCGTTATGATGCACAAAGTCATGAGTCATGATGTGAATCTTGATGGCACTAGCAGCCCATGACGAAGACTGTGACTTTTCCCAGGACACTTTGCACCGATGTCAGCGCCGAAATCCTGAGGATTTAAGGTTCCTGACAGCCGATGCATGCCATGGAATCCATGGATTCGCGTTGAAGCAGTTTGCCCTTCATGACAGGACTGCCTACAGAAGCCAGCAAGCAAACTTGCAAGGTTCGTACTTGAACCTAGGAGCCATTTACTCAAAGCAACTATCCATTGGCCTGGGCATGACAACATCCACCCAGAAGAACGCCAGTGCTGGATGAAACAACCGCAGGACATGGCATATGACATATCATCGGATACAAAAAATCTTACCTCATTTGTCACGCACAGATATGTCTTCATAAGGAGGCCCTTCATAAGTAGGTCATCATCAGGAGGCATACCAACAAGTATTCCAGAGAGCGTAGATGTCATCAACATTATCATACAGTACTTTAGCAGATCATGTGGAAGAGGTGGGCTGGGGTTGTTAATGGGCTGCTACTGGGTTGCACATCGCTCACTTTTGCCCAGCTTCTTTCAGCTGGCGTCTTCCGCAGTCCTATCTCTGGTAAGCTGGTAGCGGTTGGCGAGAAGCGGGAAGCGATGACTCTCTTCAAGCCTCTCGCTTTTGAGAGATGCCCCAGGCCATGGGTTGAGCTTGGAGCGACTTCATGGAATTTCAGTGCTGTAATTTCAATGAGATTCAAAGAAAATTGCCAGAGTCTATTTATATATATATATGGGTATATAGTTGACTATATACATATGCCTTTGGCAACGCAGCAACTTGCTTTGGAAATGCTGCTATCTCCTGCCTTGGCGATGGCCGAGGAGCTGTTGGCTGCTTCAACCCAGCAATGGGGTGCATCCGAGCCTGGCCCTTCCCAAAAAACATTGGGAGAAGGGCCACACATGGGATCCCCGCATGACTCCATGTGAATTCTAATGATTTTATTTCTGTATGTTGATCGTTGGGTGTTTCAAGAATGCCTCCTTTTGGCGTTGCACGGCCAAAACTGGGTGAATTTGAATTGGACTTCTCCAGAGGCAGCGAAGCGCTTCAATCAGGTAGGTCCGTTCACCCGGGTGCAAAGTCCAGGAGCAACAGGGTGGAAGCAGAAAAAAACAATACATCAAAAAAACAACATCATCACGGCTGTTTCTTCAAAAATAGTTTTCAGCTGTGAAGTACGATGTGCACCTCAGTTTCTGACCACCTCGTTATATTTTCACCCTGATCAGTCAATGCAGCTCACTGCTGTCCTCACAGCGATGAGCATGATCTTTAAACTCCACCATATATTACCATCATGCACTGAACTTTTCCTCCTGCATGATGGCATTATACGTCGTCCACCGGCTGTCAGCTGCAACGAGCCCATGCAAAATGATCAGAGATGTGGACGCATAATGATACATGTAAATGTGTAAATTTAACGGGGGGGTCTCAACTTGTCAAAACCATCAAAACCCTTCTGTGATTCTTTGACTTTGGTTTCCTCAGATGCTCGGTTTGGCATCATGTCTTGGATCGAACATGGATTGTCATAGAAGGTAGAACCAAGGTGTTGTTTCTCAAGAAACAAACACCTGTCAGTTCAAACACCTTCCATTTTAATGTTGGATCAGCATGCATGGGTGTGCGCTTTCAGTCTCCTACGATCGCTTGGCAAGTCCGATGTATTTTTGCACCCTACGGCAGTGCAGTCGACCGTTGCTTAGTATTCCTTAGTGATGTTGGCTGCACTGCACCTGCCTGGACAAGACTGCCGGCGAAAAAGATGGGCACTGCGACTCAAGGGGCATCCAGTTGTGGGTCATGTCGTGGTGCTTTGAGTTGCAGCGCCGGATCCTTTGGGGCATCCTGCTGTATCCTTCACTTTGTTTGCCAGGTTGCAGCAGCACATTTCTCAGTGCAGCTGGCGAGCGGTTGGAAAAGCATGCTCCTTGGAATGCACGGCAGGTGTTCAGGTAGGCAGTTTGAATTGTGTTCACGGTCTTTGAGACTTCAAATTCACGGTGTTTTGCCGGGATCATTCTTGGGTCATTTGGGTCACCAAGGCTAAAGAACTTCGCAGTGAACGTGCTGCAGACGCTGTGCTAGCATTTGTCCAGGGCCAAGTCCAAGTTGCCGAGCTTAATTTGATTCTTTGACAGGGATGTCAACGGCGATGTCAAGGGCCATTTGCTTCCTGGTAGGCAGAGTTCTCAGTGCAGCTGGAGGTTCCAAAGGGAAGGCGGTTCAGGTGACTTTTGGCTTGGGGTTAGATGTGTGGGTCAACGCCTCAATAGCCAAATCTTTATGATTGGGTAGGTGAACATCCAAGCAAAGACAAATAGAATCATTTTGGCCATGTTTCCAAGGGGTGTTAGGTTTTGATGCAGGCGAAATTGAATCATGTACAATCATGCCATGCATATCACATCTATATATATATATACATGGAGATATACATTTATATATATATATACTTAAAAAATGTATATATATATATATATAAATATTTATATTATATATCTATTATATCAAGATAGGTATATATGAAAATTGGATTTCTTTATTGTTTCAAAAAAGCTACCAAATCGCATCAATCCAGCACCTTGACTTGCATGAGCCTCCTAACTTGCCAGGGTGGCCACTTTAGATCAAAGCGGAATATGACAGGTAATGTGTGAGCAAGGCAATCGCTTGCACATGGATGGCATATTTGTGTTGATAGTCCTTGCTCTGACTTTCAATTCTGCTGATGTGCCACTGTTGCCATGAACGGTACATTCATTTGCCAGGGACATGCCAACAAAAACATTGACATCAATATCTCAACAAAAGATCCAAAGAGCATTGTCGCAGAATTTCCTTCGCAAAGCCAGGCCACTTCGAATCTTCTTGGCCAATGGGCTGGGAGGTTCGCCCAGCTGCTTTGCCTTCGGGCTGTTGAACACATGACTCTCATCGTTGCACTTTGAGGCCAGCTTCCCTGCCACCGAAAGCCTTGCTGGTGCGATTGGACACCTTGGCCCAGATGGGCTTTCAAGTGCCCCAGGTTCGCCTGCATAAAACTTTTCTGAAATGCCATGTTCTGGGCTGAGTCCATCAGCCAACCTGCGCAGCGAAACGGGCCCACGATGGCCTAAATGAGAAGGTTCAAACTCCATCAGCCTCAAACATTTTATAGACAGGCTGCGCAAATATTGCTTGCATATCTTATGTCTATATCCATGTTTAATTCCATATACATACATATATATATATATTTACAGTTGCATATGTTATACCTTCGGCCGAGTATTTTTCTTCAATTGGCCATTGGAGACCGCAGGAAGCACGCGATGTTTGGCAAGATGCGGCCAGGGCCTCAGCTTTTCAACAAACATTCGCCTTCAGACGTCGCAGGATGCATATGGGACAGCTTGACATACAGAAATGCGCAGTACACTTGGGAGACATGCCCCAAGAACCGGTGATGACACTCCAAAACCTAGCACAAACATTGCCGTTTTGGTATGCTTTGGTGCAATTTGCTTGGCAGTTGCCACGCCTCAAGTTGTAGTATTGCCACGCTTGAGGATAGGGAGGCCCCCCAGCAAGTCCTGCGGGCTGCAGTTGTTTGGATCTCTTAGTCCTTTGCACTGTTTGATCGGTTGTACAAAATTAGAAGTAATTGCCACGATCACCTAGCAACAACAATGTGCTGGGAAACAAAGTGCTACAAGCGGGAGCTGCAGGCTGCAAGCAGCAACATCAGAATTTGTTTGGTTTTCTTTGTTATACCGACTCAATCAGTAATACCTTATCGTTGGATTGCGTTTTCTTGAATGTGTTCGGCATCCGACGAAATCTGTGTCACTAGAAACGCATGGAGCATGCACAATAGAATTCAGATGAAGAGCAGTTGGGAAAGCCATTACGGAAAGACGTTCGAAAGGGAGCAGACACTGATGAGGGTGAGGAGACTGATCAGTCGATTCAAGGTCCGGGTGCAGTTTCCAAAACTTTCTTCTGCAGAACAGGCGCATGCTGCAGTGCAGTTTATTGTAGCTTCAGCATGTTGAACTTGTTTGCTACTGTCCGCCCAAAAAGGCACAGAGCCACAAGCCCAATTCTGAACTATTTAAAGCCTAGACAACACATCCTGCTGTGAAGCTTTTGGACCGACATTGCGCTCTCGCCGCTCATCATTCCAGCCGAACTGGTCCTGACCCCACGTCAATAGGAAGTCAAACATTGGCAAGACATGATTGGCACGAAGCGAGCAGAAGAATGCAGAAGACTATAGGAAGCCCGTGGAATTGCCACATCCAACAGTATTGTGAAGCGGATGATGGTAATGCATGCTATCTTACTAAGACATGCCAAGGCCAGGTCTTTCGCTGAATCCTGCATGCAAAATCACATGGATTGCCACATCCACGTCTCACACAACAGGCCAGTTATGTTAGTGTCATTGCGCATCATTTCGCCTCCCGTCAATGCCCCGCAATACGGCCAGCTCATGGTGCGCCGCAAGCGACAAGTGGCGGCGGGTAGCAGCACAGATAAGCCTAAAAAAGCAAAGAAGCGGAAAGGAAAGGCTGAAAAAGCCAAGTGCCAAGCGAAGCGGCAAGGCAAGCAGCAAGGCAGCCTGGCAGCATTTGGCAGCACCAGTCGTGGCATTCTTGCTGTATGAGTATAGTCATGGTTACAGACGTATTTGCAGCTTTCATCTTCTGCTCAAAATTGCAGATTTTTTTGGTATCATTATGGATGGCACTACGGATGTCTAGTTTCCATACAACACTACGGATGTCTAGTTCCATACAGCAGATCAACCACAAAGCCAAACCAAGTGATTGTTCCATACCCGGATGGGCCCGGTATGTGACAAAGTGACATTGCTGAGGCAACAGTGGAAAATCCAAGAAAGTTGCCAAGAGTGGTAAGGTGAATGTGACTTGGTTCCGTGAATGTGGAACTTGATGGTCAGACAAGTCCACTACAACTAATCACTTGGAAGGGTTGATCACTTGGGACACCGCATCAAGGGAGGTTTGCGACACTTGCGAGACATGAAAGACGGATTTGGTGATTGGTGAGATGACGAGATGTGATGAGAGATTTGTTTCACGCAGTCGCAGGTTGAGGCGCACTTCCGCTCATTGCAGCGAAGGTCGGATTGGCGGGATGATTGCATATGATATCATATGATTGCATGGTTGCAAGAGAGGGTTGCTTGCATGGTTACATTCCATGCTCTTTGAAGGAGCAGATAGTAGATGATAGTAGCATGTTGTTATAGGTTCTTCGCGCGAGTCAGTCCTTGTTTTTTTAGCACCAGTGGCGGCTACGGTTTGCTTTCTGAGTTTTGCGCATGCTTCTCCAGGTCGGGTGTTCCCACAGGGGAGCTGCCTAGATTCTTCGCGCCTATCATACCTTGCAACTTGTCACAGGGACCCCCTCAAAGTTGAAAGAAGGGAAAGAAGAACAGAGTTATAAAACACATGTCATTTACCAATATTTTAGTTTTCCTTGGCACACATGCTGGGAAATGGCTGGATGGTTTATGGGGCTCAGTTGAGGCAACTCGGATGCGAAGCAGCGATGGACATTCCGAGCACGGAATTTGCAAGCGCTGGCAGTGAAAAGGCTGATTGTCAGCTGACTATTGGGATTTTGGGACATTGAGCCCATTTCCGACCTGGACTGACCTTCCAAGAGCCCTTTATTAAACATAATTCAATATGTCTTTCTCCCCCCAGTTGTCCTGCGATGTCCTGTGGGTTAAGCTGGAGATCAATGACTTATGATGACAGCCAGACAAGTTGACAGAGCCACTGAGTTTACAGGTCTGCTTGGAAGCCTTCAGAAGTTGAAAGTTTGCAACGAGCAACACGGCAGCGTTGGTAGTTTGATGTCAATGCCAAGTTTTCCGTCGCATTCTTTGACTGCCCCTGCACCGCTTAACCACAAAATCTGCAAGAGAGCGGAGCAAGTACCTATGGTACCCTAGGATAGTGCATAGGCTTCAGCACCCAGCGAAGAGGTGATGCATGCAGAGCTCTTGGAGACGAGTTTTCAAGAAGAGTTTCAATCTAAAGCTGCGAATCTGGACCCCAAAGGGCACCTTGGTTGCAAGATTCGCACGTGCTAAGCCATAGGTTTGACACTGTCCTTGTTCATGATGTCATTGACACATGCAAAGGGTGAGGGGGGTTCACCAGGCTGCTGAGCTAAGGCGACAAGAACTTTTCGCAGAAGTTGCTGAGAAACTCGAAGGGAAGCGTTTGAGAGATTTACTCCCAGAACGAGTTGAGGCTTGAAGGGTGCCTCAAGAATCCTACGTAGAAACATCTGACTCTAGCCTCCAGAAGAACTCATGGCTGAATGGTTTGCTTGATATTCGTTCAATATTTGTTCATGTGATTCACATCGATGTCATAGCTTCGGAATCATTTTGTACATCTATCAAGTTGTTTGACCGTGTTCATTCAGAACGGGGTATGTATATGGAGTATGTGGGGTGTTGGAGATGGTGACAGTATGCTGCTCTGTGGCCAGTGCGTTGACTGGCTGAACGTGTCCAACAAGCTTCGGGCCATGTCTCTTGCCAGCAGTTTGGGCCAAGCTTTTGGACCCTGTGCAGTTGGGTCCTTCCAGTTGTGATAACAAGCTTGGTTGCACGAATAGTTCCCTATGGTTCCCTGCACGTTTGCTACGTCAAGGCACCTTGGAGTGGATGACGTGCCCTGCCTGAGTGCCTCGGATGTTGAGATGTGCTGCATCAATTTCTCCACCAATTAGCATTTGCTAGAGGCTTGCTTGGACAGTAGGCCCCAGATTTTTCATAAGTGTTCGATCATGAGCCACATTCGTCATAGTCTTCATGAAGTTTGCCGGAGTTTGCTTTCGGCGTTGGGCGACAAAGGTGCCTCGAATTGCCTAATTCAATATTTGCATCATGTGGTGCACAAATCCCACGGTTCTGTGACCAAATCTGAGGAGTGCTTAGGGTGAATGGAGGGTGAGGGTTGGCTGGTTGGAGTTTGCTTTCCTGGATTTGCGGACATGGTGACTGTCAATAGAGCGGCGCAAAGTCTAACTGAATCTAACTGACATGCAGCAGTGAAGGCTACAGGATGTGCTGGAATCACTTTGTCAAGCCTTGTCATACCGTGTCTTGTCTACATTTTGAACATCTTTTCATTGCACCCGTATGCCTCAGCATGTCCTTTTTTGTCAAACAACTGGAAAGGAATTCCTGTTTCCCTTGCCAGGAGGTTGCAATGAAAGCAGCACGAGACAAGCGTGGACAAACCTTACACTTTAATGAGACATTTGGTTGCAAGGCAGGACGTACCATGATGCCAAGATGTGCCAAGACTCAGGGAAGCGACGTAATTTTATGTTGTTCATGTGACAGAACCAGTCAGAACCAGTCACTAAGCCAGTTCCGGGCAATCTCTGTGCAGCAAGAGGAGCTGCTATGCCAAGTGAAATAGGATCCATGATCGAAAGCATGAGGTCGTTTGTCCAACATGCACTTGTCCAATAGTAAGAATTTCTTGGAGTCTGTGTGGGGGCGGGCAACACAACATCGTCGTTGTTGCTCCGAATTGGTGGTCACTGAGGATTGCGAGTTGCACGGGAAAGTCTCTTGCCGCAGGGTGGCGTTGCTTTGCTGCAAGCTGGAGATGCCAACTGCCTCGCGCAGCCACATGAAGCCACAACTTCTTTGCTGCAAATTCTTTGTCCACTCAGGTTGTTTCGCAAGTCATCTTCACTCGGAGGTTGGTCATGAATTTCGAGGGACGGGCATTGCCATGGTTGCACTGTCACTATGGAAAATGTGCTTAGTTTGATGTGTTTGGTGGTGTGTTTGCTTTGGCTCAGTTTGGTGGGTATGGTTTTCTGCCTCTCTGGGCTTGAATTTGCGTTGAACTAGCTGCTTGTGGCCAACTATGATCAGCATTTCAGACCGCCGACATTTGCTGACTTTGAATGGCCTGGAGCTGTAGGTGAACCGTCCTCGAGACTGGTCCTCACAAGATCTTGAGAGATTGGAGCAGGCGGCTGGGTATATATTGTTGGAGTGGGAAGCTGGCCTAGGCCTGGCCTCTACCCGTTTCAGTCTTTGGAGGTCTGACTTCCAGATGAATGGAAGACGTACAACTTGGACATCTTGGATCATCTTAGAACAAGTGGGGAAATGATTGAAACTTATCTAGGGAATTGTGGGGAATTCTTTGCTTCTTGAGGTCTGCAAAGCCTGCGGCCCTGATTGGCAGCTGGTGGCAAGCCGCCTCGGCAATGTGAGTCCGGAAGATTGTGAAGCTCAGTGGAGGCCCTGATCATGGCAGCAACGGCAGGGCCTGGGGAACGGCTGTTTCCTGCCAGGAGCATGAGCAAAGTCAGCGAGGCTTCTGCAACTTGGCACTGGACTTGCCCGTAGCGATATACGTTTGCTGCCTGAATGCTGAGCAGAAGCTTGTGAGTCAATGTTTACGGCAGCATCATTCATGTGAAGATGGTGAAGAATCAAGAAGAGCCGAGATTTACCGAACATCACATGCAAAATACCGGTAGCACAGTTGCATGAAAGAATTTGAAAGAACTCAACTTCCATGATCACGTCGATCCTGGATCATATGCTGTATTGCACAGCTCTCATGAAGCTAGCTCATGAATCTGAGGTTCAAGCAGCATCCACTGCTTTCGATGCTTTCGACGAGAAAAAAGAGCGCAACTTTTGACGTGTTACTCTGCCGTGGCACAGCCTGTCCAATGGATCCATGTGGAGCTCACGGATGTAGACATGTGACCGCGAACTGCTTCTGCACTGCTGGACACTTTCCCATCCTCGTTGAAATTTCCCTTACAATTCATATTGGCTTGAGTCCTTTATAAATTGTCTTTTCCCTATACTTTTATAAACTCATAGGTTGTTGGGTACCAGATGTTTGTAAGGAAAATTATGTTGATAGTCATGTTAACCCAAGCCCTATTTTGTAGAGAGCACTTTTTCATTGACGTTATGTTGTCGAACCTTATTTTGCAGAGAGCATATGTTGGCAATGAAGAAAACAATTAAATCCCCGGGTCCTCATTTGTAAAGAGCTGATGAACTCTATTTTATAGAGTTGGTGTGCTTCTGGACCTCTGAAGAAGATCCCCGTTTGGATTTCTAACCTAAAGTGGGAGGACCTGAGTCACAGTCTCGAACAAAAGTTTAATACATTTTAATACAACAAAAACACCAGTGAACTTGTGTCTCTCTTTTTAGACTGAATGCATCTCGAAAACCCATAATGTGCAAAGCCATCAGTTTCTTCAGTGGTGTCGATCGTACCCGGTCTCCTCGTACGAGGCTGGGTACGATACCAGTGGGGTATACACTGGGTACAATACAAGTAGGTATCGTACAGGTGTGGCGCCAATCTCATTTTAGAGCACTTGATTCGAGTCCGCGTGCTGGGTTGGTCAACTCAAACCAGTGAACAATAGACCGCAAATCGGACAAACATCATCAAACAAAAAGTAAAAACATTTAGATGAAGTTGTCGCAGTGCAGCGGCCTCATGAACGCCAGCAGCACCAAAGCCCATCGAGTTCATGCACGCTACAAAATGATGAGGCCACCTTACATCACTACAAAACGCATTTCGCACTCATCTATTGCGTGAAGCTCCAGCACCCGTCACTTTGTCCCAGCAAAACATGGTATGATATGAGTGTCAAGTAGTTTCATTTACTTTCAGTTTGTGCAATTTCGTGTCATTTAGTGGCAATTAGTCGGAATTTGTGCCAAGTAGTGTCAAGTAGGAGCACAGCACAACAAAGACACAAAGCAAGACACCAACAGCAAAGCTTTCCAAGACACCAAAATCAGATCTAAAACAGCCCTGGCAACTTTAGTGTGCCCAAGGTCTGCCCGTCCAGCTAATGTGCGCTACAAAATGATGAGGCCACATTACGTCACTACAAAATGCATTTCGCGCCCATCTATTGCATGAAACTCCAGGGCCCGTCACTTGGTCCCAGCAAAACATTGAGTGTCAATTAGTGTCAGTTAGTGTGGTGGACGGGAGGGAGGGCGATGTGGATGGATGCAGACAGTGAGCTGTGGCGGATGGTGGATGACACTGATTCTCTACATAAATGTAGGTGGACGATAATGGGCCTTACGAAGATGACCCTCTACAAATTAAGGTGCTCAGGTTGTCCATGACATGTTAGGACCATGTATGACATTTTTGACTCGCATTACATCACCCATGTTAAAATAAAGTCTATTTTGTAGAGAGGAATTTTTAGTCGATATTGTTCGACTCTTACACCCACAGCCCTACTTTGTAAGAAACAGTCGTTTTAGTCAGTCAACATTTTTATAAAGACCCTGAGTTAGGGGCAGTCAAGTATAGTTTACAAACCATGGATCCAAGTCAATAGGGTAAATATCAACAGGGATACTTTCCCAGCATGCGGTGGAAACTGGTAAAAAAGGCATGCCTTGGAGGTGTTGTGGGAAATAACTCTTGAGATTGCAGATGTTCCGATGGGGTAAGCAGAATTAGCGGCGTTTCCTCAGGAGCGAGGCAGAAAGGCTGTTCAAAGTCTTGGCCTGAAAGAGTGGCAAGATGAAGGCCGCGGATGATTCGCAAGACCTGAGTCATCCTGAGTGCCCAAGATTGCCTGATACCGCTACTTGCCCACTCCTTGCCCACTACTTGCCTTGAGACTTTCGCTAAAGCTGAGAGATATGGAAAGACTCTTTAAGACGTCCATGGGCAAGTCACAGACCCATCCTGTATGAATTTGTATTAACAGTATGCCTACACTGCGTAAATCCAGAAGGTATCGCATTTGAATTTGCATCCAGCTGGCAGACTGCTCAGCATTGAAGGCTTCGATTGCAGACAGGATCTTTGTGACATGGCTTCAGATGACAAAAGCGCCAAAGAAGTGGAGAGTCACAGCATCATTGCAGGGCGGTCATGGAGCACGACGTCGAACGTCAATTCTCATCAGATTCTTATCATTGCATGATCGCCGGGAGCATTTTGGTGGCCTTCATTAAATGGCTTTGCAATTACGGAACGGCAGGGGAAGAGGTGTGAAGCGCACAAAGGCGCGCACATGTGCACACTCATATGTTAAACTTACATATGCATATACTCTATTTGTACATTCTGCAGCTTTGGTTCAGCCAGAGCCGTGACCCAGCCGCTGCTGTTCAGCCAGGAGAGTGCCCTAGAACTGAAGCATGTCCAACATTTTATGACATGTTGCGGCATGCAAGACCTGAGTTTGGAGGAAAGTTGTAGCTTGAATGCTGCAGTTTTGGAACCACAGGAAGCCAACTATAGCTGCTATAGCTGATAGTCATGGAAGCTCACGTTTGTTTGCTTTTGTTTGAGCAACCTTCTCACTTCCATCCATTTCTATGTTTCCAAGGGTCTCTAGATTTTCTTCCTTCATTAGTCCATGAGTCAGAACATGTATCAGTTTACATGTCAGTGACGCAGGCCTGTTTGTCATGTCCGACCATATTTGTCAGTCTCTTGAGTCAGTCCAGTTGCGTGTCAGAACACGAGTCAGAGAAACTGCTCGAATTGATGGCAGCTCAATGTTCAGCATATTCGTCAGTCTTGAGATGCAATATGCCCGTCCACCTGGCAGAACGAACATCACCTGCTGTACACACTTTCAGAATGCAGTCAGCCAATGTCAGGATGAGTGTCATAGTAATTAGATGTAATTAGTAATGTTGCTTTTCTTTTGTAATTAGTAATTAGTAATTAGTAATGAGTGTCATTTTTAGTAATGTTGCTTTTCGTTTTTTTTTGATCCATTGTTTTTTCTTTGTTTTAGGCTGCACTCTTGAAGCTCTGTGCTTCTCTGCATTTCCTGCAGGAGCCATGCAGATGTCGAGGAGGTCGGAGCATGGGCAACTGGGCACGGCAGGCCACCATATTATGAAAAATTGCAACGATCAACACCAATCAACATATAAAACCAGTCATGAACCAATTCAGCTATTAGATTTTTTGTGCTCCCACTTCCACCAATCCACTGCCCTGGCCATCGCTGGCCAACTTCAGATGGATTCTTCTGCCAGGACGAGGTCAGGCTTCCTGGGCTTTGTTGCTGTTCTAACAGTAGCCCAGCTTGGTGGGGCTTCCCAGGGTGGATCATCGTGGATCCCGTAGGGCAGTTTGAAGCATCAAGAAACGCCTGAGAAACGCATGAGATCATTGAGATCCAGACTTTCATCCAAAGCAATGGAATTGGGGTCTTCTACAAACATGACAGTGCACCAAAGTGAACATGTGCGTTGTGACGTTTGCGGCTGAGTAGGTGAGGGAACATGTCGGTAGTTTTGATTGGCTCATTGTTGGTAGCCTTGATCAACTCATTGAGTAGGTAGTGTGTCAATTGACATCGCTGCATATCGATGCAAACCTTTCAATATATCACTGCCTTACCATTTCATGCAATGCAGGGGAATGGATTTGGGAGTGTTTGGCGTTTGGGTGCGCTGGCATGATGGTATGAGGCCTCAGCTTCATTGGCCCCTTCTTGCCAGTGTCCAAGCAGTGATGCTTGAAGTGGGCTCGCTGCATAATGATAGGACCTGGAAGGAAATGTTGATCGTATTTTTTGAGATCAATCAGTGAGAGGTGTTCAATTTCTGCGGGAATGAATTCTCCGATGAACTCATTGACACATTTGCCATGTGTCGATCTTCATGCGCTTCAGGCTTTTCAACCATACTTTTTTGGAATTCCTCCCTTCCCATGCTCGCAATCATTTGGACAAGTTCTTGCTTGTAATTCATGTAATTATGTGTGCATACCTATCTCTGTATGGGTCAAGACGAACTTGCGAGCGCAAGGGTCCAGATGGTTCAAGAGCTGCTTTGGGTTGTTGATCTATAAGCGATTTTAATCTCGACGACTTGCGAACACTTTTTGCATGAGCTTTATTAGGTAGTACAGCATCGACACTTCAAATGAAGCAGCAAGAAAAGGATATCTCAGCGCATCAGAGGGATCAGTTTCAAAAGCTTGGAGAGTTCGGATGTTGCATGGAGCTGGCCATGAATCTCGCCGTGGCCATTGGCGGTGAATGGAGGTAGGAGTTGCTTGGGTCAAGGGATTTCAGGGGACACTGTGCTTTCGGATGCAAAATGATGGCCATGACAGAACGAACTTGTTCTCTTTGGTTTGTTTTGCTTTCTTAAGGTCATGGAAGAAGGTTGGATCCATATTTTTCCACTTTCCACCTGATGTGCCTGTCATTTTCAGGCTGCTTCAGCGCGAGCCCGGCGCAAGCCTCCTGCAAGAACAGGGCCTAGTCACGTTGCTGCATTGGTTGATTCATGTTGCTTCAAAAATGTTCAAAAGCTGGCAGAGGAAGCAACGACCATGCTGAGACAATACCAACAATAGCAACATCAAGAAGGACCATGACCATGGCATGGTATTGTTGGTATATTTTCATTCTGTAACAACAAGCTGAAACAAAGACTAAAAACATATTGTTGCTGTACATTTTCATGCCGACATTAGACAAAGAGCAATGGCAATATACAACAAGGATTACTGCAAGCATGACCGTGACCCCAACCAACTGCAGCAAAGACATGCAAAGACCACCTGCCTGTTTTGAGGCGCTACGGATCTAATGAAGCTGGATGGGTTTATATAAAGCATTCCATACTGAGTTCGGATAGGCCGGCATTTGCTGCTTGCACTTGATGGACAGGCTACGTACCAGCGCTGCTGATCTACTTGATCACTTGCCCTCCAAAGAAGTGGCTCTTTGGTTGAACTTGGCATCACTGTGCATGCTTCTGATGCCCTTGTACTCTTTGCAATTATTCCATCCAAAAATCACCCTACTGAAGCTGAACAAAGCCGATGCGAGGATGAAAACGATACATCTGAGGTTTCTCTTCGTAGTTTTTTTCTCGCTCATTGTCGTTCCCTTAGCCAATTGTATGCTGCTCTATTGTTCTGGGGCTTTGTGATTTATGAGCCTCAAATCAGAGAGAGAGAGAGAGCTCTGAAAGAGCGCTCTGAAAGAGTCTTGAAGAATTTGAAAACTTTTTTGACACTTTGAGCACTGCGCTGAAGACAACTTCCACAAGCCTGGGGTAAAACTCTTGGAGAACTTTACCCAGGCCCTTTTGATGCTTGCCTTCAGGCAGGAGACTCAACGTCGCGGCACTTGATTCATGTTTGCCCCGCCCGCAAGATCAACAAACGTTTTGATGGCCTGGCTGTGAGCCTTTGGTGAAGGTCCTTCGAAATGCTGGGAGGACTGGATGTCAAGTCCTTGGTCAGAGAGGCTGGGGGAAGCATTGTGAGTTTGAAACGTGGTGATTCGACATGTTGCTTTGCACTTCATTATTTTTCTTTTATTTCAACTCTATCAGTTTCCAAAGTGGTGCTCTCGGTGTCGTCGCTGTGAGATTGCATTGCGTGCAGGATTCTGAGTTAGTTGCTGGATTCTCATCTTGGGAAGAGGCTGGGTGACTAGCATTTTGTTGGTGCAGTTGCGGGGTGAGGTATGAGGTTAGTTTGCGCCGGTGTGCACGCTTTCTGGGCCATACCAACTCAACTTACATCGACTGGCCTCTTGTCTCCAAAGCATGGATTGTTTCCATATTTGAATTGGATCTTTCGGAATTTCTATGTGTTGACATGGTCTCCGGTCGCATGTGCTCGAATTCAATGCTCCAAGTACTTGCTTTGATCATGGCGGCATGGTGTTCTCGTTAGCAGCACTACTGTCCGTCAATTTGGGTTGGCATGCCGAGTGTTACCGTTGCAAAAAAATGCTCAAGCATGAAATCTCAGTTGAAGGAGCAAGTTTCAACCAGATGGGTTTTCAAGTGCAAAAGAAACATGCTATTGTAAGTATACAATGTTGGACTCCAGCCTCAAATGCCACCAAGTGATGCGACTGACACCGCTCCCATTCTCCACGGCTGCAAGAGTAGTGCCGGCAGACGGAAACAACTCAGAAGACAAAACAACTGGAGAGGACCTTGAGGACATGGGACCCCGCCATGGAAGAACATAGCGGCTGGCTGGCTGCATTGCAGGCGACCTGCGCTCATGATGCTTGAGTGGCATTCAGAATTGGACAACAATTTGTGTTGTGCCTGTTGTGCAAACTCTAACCGTCTCAGGTATACTTGAAGTATACCCGTACGTCAGGACATCCATCTGCATTTTATCATTCTTTGGTATGTGCCAACACATACACGTCCTGTGTCAACATTGTCAACATGCAAGCATTTCACTCAGCTGCACGAGCGTTGAAAACTGATATTGGGCATTCGGGGGGCCGGTATGGTCTAGTGGAAATGACGTCTTCCCTCAAGCGTCGCACCTGGAGTTCAATCCCCGGGTGCAACACTAGGCGGACAGGCGGGCAGCTACCCCACCCGTGCAGTTAAGGGGATGAGCTAGGGTGCTGCCCGACAAACCTACAAAAAACAAAAAAAAACTGATATTGGGCATTCTAGGGAGAGATGAATGCCATATTTTTTCTCTCGTTCGATGATGCAGCTAGAATGTTGCATGCTAATGATTCATACTTGGACCCGTGGAAGCACCAGAATCCTATAATCGAGCTCTGCAGGGACAGCTTGGTTTTGTTATGACACTGTCATTTAGCATTGTTTGTGTACAGCTCTTTGGGCAAGCCCCGTCAGCATTGCTACACCATGGCTAAGCTTGATACTTCTACCATTGCGGGAGCAATTTCAACCTGTTGCTGTGGCTTCTCTACGTTGTTGCTCTAGTTTTGCGGTGGCCCACAGACATTTGGAGAGCAAAGGAGTTTGCGCCACAATGGCTGCGAAAGCGGCCACAGCCACTTCACGGTGGCCCATGGCCTATGCAATTGGAAGTCGGAGTAAATGGTGCAGGGCTTGCAGGTGTTTACTGCCACTTGGCATCGCTGGTGGGGCCCGGAGGGGCGGTGATGATTGAGGTGTTCTTGTGATGGTTGGTGATGCGGTACCGACAAGTATAGAGTGTTGACGTTTGAACAGTGACTCCCCGCCGCCTTTTCATTTTGACTCTTTGTTAGAGCCTGAACTCCCAAACATCAAAGCATTTTTTGATCTCCACGTATAGCCAAAAAATTCTTTTCAGGTGTTGACAAAAGCTTCAGAAGATCTTCTGATTGAGTTCGAGGCTATAAAGATTGACTCTGAGGTAGGAGAGGGTCCCACAAACTATGTAAAAAAATGTAAAGAAACAACTCGGACAACTCAACTCAGAAAGCAAGCCTACTGTAGCAGTACATAGAGATATGTACGGTTTGACATTGTTTAGGGGAAGGCCTTCATAGGCGGTTCCTGGTGACGAGCTATGTTGGGATTGATCTTAATAGCTTTTACATATTATAAGGCACTCAATCGGACAGTTTCGGGGAAGTCCTTGACAAATAGGTTTAGTATATAAAGCTTTCCAGAGAAAGGGCCAGGATCCAAATCCATTCACATTACTGAAGGTCATTGGTAGCGGTAGCATTGTGTGCAACTACTATAGTAGTGATTTACTTGTTGCGCTTGTTATTGTTGTCGCTGTTGCTGTGGCTGCTCTTGTTGGCATGGTGGTAGCTACAGCTCTGGTGATTTTATTTTAGGTATATAGTTGTCCCATGTTGTCCCTGCCATTGTTGTTGCAGTTGTTCTTGTGGGTGATTCTGTTGCTGGCGGTGGTGGTGCTGCTAGTGGTTTTGTTCTTCTTGTGTTTGTTGTCATTGTCGTTATTATTGTCGTTGTCGTTGTCGTAGTTATTGTCCTTGTCGTTGTTGTTGTCGTTGTTATTGTCGTTGTTGTTGTTGTTGTTGTTGTTGCTGCTGTTGTTGTTGTTCTCCATGTCGTCCACGTATTCGCTGTGTCGGGGTATTGATTCCATCATCGCACTTCCAGTGGAGTCATTCAAGGCCTTCAACGAGGCCTCGATGCCCCAAGCTATTGCTGTGAGAAGGCTGGACACCTGTGGAGCACTCCTTGGAACATCCTGGAATACATTTTGGTCAACAAACACGCTTAGACCCTCAAAATTGGAAAGACAACAAGATCAAGTGTCGAAATTTGATTAGATGTGAGTAGGCAGTGAATGGCAGTGCGTGCGGTTATTTTGTGACTTTTTTTTTTTTGGGTGGGTCAGCAGACTTGAAGTGCTCGAGAGTATAGACTTGCCCCAACCGCAGGTTCCAGCTGCATGTTTGCAGTTTTCCCCATCTTTGGGCCTTTGGATGCTCACCAGCGAGTCAATCCCTGATGTGGATGACCGAGTGCAAAAGAAACTTGGTAATGGCCTTGTTGGCTATGTTTTTGCGAAAGATTTCGCGTATTTGCCAGCTGATGATGCATATCAAGCAAGGATAAGGAATGACAAGGCACAAGCAGATTGCAGGCTGAGAAGTGATTGAAACAAACATAGAATTGCTTAGATATAGTCAGGTCTCAGTTGATGTCGATGTCAGACTGCTGGCGACTTTCAACTGGCCGCGGCTCAAGAAGTAATGGTATGTTTCCAGACCAAAACATACCAAAACCCGCTGGCGATCCACAGCCCCGATCTATAGCGAACTGCTGCAGGTGATCCAGACTGATCCATAGCTCCGGATCACCGCACAAGGATCCATATGGCCAATACCCGCTTTTTGAGCCATAGCCACACAGCCACACTGAGGACCAGATATTTGTACAACTTGGGTTCGATCAGTGGCCGCCAGCTGCTGTATGCTTGATGCCCAGGAATGATTGCATCACACTTGCTTCCGTTGAGCCCTGTCACGCCACAGCTGCACATGGAATTTGACATGTGTTAGCATTGTTAGCTCAACTCAGTGAGGAGGTACATTTGACACATCGATAAGCCAAGGTGGGCAACGCAGCACAGAACTTGATGCAGATGGATTGGTTTCCAGTTCCTCGGTGTCGAATCGTTTCCTTTGGGCCACCTTTTGGGAGTTCTGTGTGTCCAGAGGAGTTTTCGCAGATTTGGCAAGGGAGCACACCAGGGCAAATGACATATTTATATGTATATATATATATATATATATATTCACAAATGTATATGTATATTTACACGAAATAAGAAGTTCATGTTCTCGTAGTAGCATGTAGTAAGGATGAAATGGCCTCTAAACAGACTGTCTCTTTGGATGTTGCCGCCAAGCTAACTGCAGAACAACAGATACTTGGGAGTCTTGGGACTTGCGAGGGGCATTCTTTTACTCGCTGTGGTCATGAGCTGGCAACACCCGTGCTCAACACTTGATCATTTGCCAACAGCGTCAGGTTGGGGAGTCCATTTTGCCCCATTTGTGTTGCGGAAGTTTCAGAAAGTCTTTATAGCTTCTCCTGTAGGCTCAGCTGTTTCGGATGGGACTCGCAACATTTGGAAAGTTAGTCATATACCACATGATGTGTAGTCCATACAACATAGAAGCTGAACAAGATATAGCTGGATGAGCATGTGAGCCAGTGCCTTCCAGCTAGAATTTGCTGAGAAAGGCAATTTAAGCCTTTGAAGACTCATGATGGAGTGGGCTAGCTAGCCATAGCGAGCCCTCAACTACTGAGAATGAATACTGTACTTGTTCTTTGGGAGATGGCAAGTCATCAAGTAGGAGCAAATGATGGGACAACTGATTTGATCAACTTTGGGCGAATCAGGTTTGAGGATGTGTTCAAATGGCGCTCTGGCGTTACACCCATGTGGCAAGGGTAAGCAATTTCCAAAGTTCCCACACCTGGAATCATCAGCAAATGGTGCTTTTAACATGCCCCAAGATGTCCCAAGAAAATTGCTGGTAGAATCGTAGAATCCGCCTGAACTGATAGAGCCTTTATATGATATATATTTTTCATATATTCGATATGCATATATATATATATATATATTTTTTTCAAATATATACACACATGTATGAATATCATCCCCTGGATCCCCTTGTATCCTTGCAGGTGTCAGTGATGAATCGCACCTTGCAGGTTTTGGGAGCTTCACCTGCGCCACGGATCTTGCCTCGAAGTTCTTCAAAGGTGGAGCCACTCACCTTGGACACCGTACACCTAGGCCCTGCCCTGCCGCCAATTCGACTTATGCGCCAGTCTCGAGTAATGACATGGGTCTCACATGTTTGTGACCCTTTTGCCTGCCTTGTTATGCCTTGTTTTCGCATGTTTCTTGATGATTATTTTGACGCTTGTGTTCATAAAATCGAGCTTTGGTGACAACATTATAGTGCATTGCCTATGAAACCCTGCTTACAATAATCAACAGGTGCTACTGTAAGCGTTCTGAGTTGTAGCTCAAACCAGAATCATATATATATATATATATAATTTAGATATATACATACAAGTGTTAGCTGCCTAGTGGATCTATTTAATGTGTTTGTGCATGTTTGTTGTTTATTGATCATCTCAACCTGTGCGATTTATCTGCCACAACATTGACCAAGCACTGATACATTGATCCGCTCAAAGCTGATCAGGCGGACAAGGACGAAGGCTTTCAGCCGAAACCGCTGCTGCAGCCCTGGCATTTTTGTTGGATCTTCGTTCTGCAAGGCAAGGCGGCAAGACCTCGTGGCCACTCTCGTCAGGGAACCTGTGGTTCCAAGCCAGGTCAACTACTTTCAGAAGTGTTTGGATCAAAAGCGCAGACGTGAGAGGGCAACATACTTCAGATGCTTGAATTTCTATTACAACTGTCATTGCCTACATGAGGATACGGCATGCTGCAGGGATAACCACTACGGAACCTGTGTCCAATGAAGCCCCTAGACGCCACCATTCAGAATGATCCAAGGTAGCAGGTTGCCCACCCCTCAAAGCATGGGTCACAGATTTCTGCAGGATACGAAGTTGTACTCACTCGCGAGCATTTTGCGATTTGACCTGCGATACTGCTCCTCAAGTTGCTTTGTGGTTGCTTTCCCATGCAGGCAGGGTTGGAAGATTTTGGAGAGATAGGGCCAGCCCAGCCTCCAAGTTGATGAAGGCATGTCAGTCCAGCCAACAAAATGTTCAAACGTCATGGATTCAACCTATCCAGTTCACAGATGTTCACAATGTTTTCTTTTGTGCTAGGTGATGCCCAAAGGCTCGCATGTGTTTGCGACTCCTGGCGTCGGCTGGTCCAACTCTACCAAAAGCAGTGGCCAGATGCTCCTTGTTGCCATTGTGTGTTAGCCACAGAATGGAATTGTTTGCATAATAAATTGGAACGCTGGAAGTGTGGACGTCCACAGCGGCAAATAGATGCGGAACACTGCTTTTTTGCTATCTCTTGCTGGCTGGTTTGAGCGTGATTTCCGGAGAGTTGGCTCTTGGGCTGAGAGCAACTACTACACTACATCACCCGGAGATGTGACATGCTATAGAGTCAGCTCATGTTCGGGATCTTTGTTCCAGTCACCTGCGAAAATCCAGAGTTTCTTCTCAGGACTTTCTGCGCTTATTTCAGCTTCATGGAAGTCACTCGCCTCAAAATTTCCAAATACGCCCACTTCCCCCAGTTCCAATCCTGCTGCCTTCCATTGCTGCCATCAACCGCAAAGAACTGAAAGCTGAAAACAACATAACATCTCCAAACCACATCATTTTCACACCCCAACACTAACACACAACTGCATGGTTTATACCACTGAGCTTGGCCCCCGGCACCATGTAGGAAGAACTCCATGATGGTAAAGCGTAGGATTTTTTATCATTTTCCAATTTTTTTGAACGAAGTCGGGATGATCAGACGTTTGAGGAGCCTGCCCCGATTGCTTTGAATCCCAAATGCTTTGATTCAAAATCCCATATCCCACGAACTGTTCATCATTTTTCATGTTCTTCGTCAGGTCATGGCTGGCCGGTGGCAAAGCCCAACCAGGTCCTGCAGGCTCGGCCACGCGACAAGGAGGAGACGGTCTCTGCAAGCACACCATCTCATTGTTCCTGGTGGCGTGATTCACTGGGCAATCATATACAACTAATTGCAGTTTCATCATGTTTCATCCCTCCCAGACTTCCATGGTCCCAATTTAGCGCTCAACTTCGAACCCGACCGCGAACGCTGTTTTGACACTGGCTAAATTCTATCTGCAGACCCCGGGGCTGTTGCAGGTGCTTGCCCGAAGCTCCTGGCGAAATATGCTGAATTTGACCGAGCTGCCGGCATTCCGTGACAATGCTTGGCCTGTGCATGTCACATCCGTGGCGGTGAAAATGCCTGCGAAGACTCAACCAGACAATTAGAAGCTTCGGCAGCAAGCGGACAGGTAGATGTTTAGGGATGTTAAACAGGTTGGAGCTCATCATATTCACTCTGGATTGGTGGCTGCATTAGGGAAAAGTCCTTACCGTTACTTTTAGTGCTTGTAACATTTTGCATTGCCTGCCACTTTGCAGACAATCAATCATCCGACTCAAAGTGTTGGGCAATTCCAAAATCGCGAATTGTCAAATCAGAAGTCCCTTGGGTGCAATTACCAAGCTCGTTTGCCCAAACTAATAAGAAAAGCCTCCCTGAAGCGTGTTTGAGGCAATTCTTTGATCCCTTGATCTTGTCCCCCCATATCTCGCCCCGCTGTTTGTTTCGAACGTTCGGCTGAACGCTATAGAAAAGGATACCGTAGGAAACCCGTGACACGGCAGGTTCCATGGGATCCATGGGGAAGTTTGGTAACCTTTGAACAAGATGCTCAGACAAAGCACGTTCAATGGGGAAGTCCAGTTTGAAACCTGATTTGACAAGCTTGACGCCCTCATTGTCGAAACGAGTATCGTTGGGATTCAATATCTAGAAAGGCCATGGCTGTTCCCAGTGTTGAGCCCGTTCCTTGGTGTTTTGATTGGCTTCGGGCAGTCCTGTCTTCAACGTGCAACTGTAGCAGTTGTTCCTCTAGGATCTTGCTTTTTGCTGGCAAGAGGAAAGTACTAAGGGAATCTATAGGTAACATCCAGGGTCAGATTCTGGAGTTGATGTTTTTTTTGAATAATTTCTGATCCTGTTGGTGTTTTCTCCTTGCTAAAATGCCCCTTGAAACCCAAATTTCCCAAAGTCCCTGGCTCAGTCTGGACTTTTCAACACTGCGAGAGCTGCGTGGTCCTTTTGCGAGCTTCGCCTGGAAACTTCTTCATGATGTGCCGTTGCCTTGG
This sequence comes from Symbiodinium kawagutii, assembly GCA_009767595.1. Classification (NCBI taxonomy): domain Eukaryota; class Dinophyceae; order Suessiales; family Symbiodiniaceae; genus Symbiodinium; species Symbiodinium kawagutii. The sequence goes on from VSDK01005847.1 coordinate 62,348, forward strand.
ACCAAGATGCTGGCTTCTAGGCATGGTGGGCTCGGACTCGGATGCAATTTTCTGTTAGGTCGTAAAAGTCGTAGCATGTCGTAGCTATTTAGCAAAGCAGCTTACGGACGTGTCCTGCACTGGGTGCTAGGGTTTACTCATTGCAATGCTCACATCTCGTTGCAATGTCAGCGAGCTGCTGGTGAGAACGGCAAAGAACTATGCAGTACCAACCATTCGCATAGACTCATCGACCCATTCTATTCTCCTTGTTTTGCCAAAACCACAGGGCTTTCGTGGTGTCCCAGTTTGCCTGTAGTATTCCCATTGGAAAACCGCTAGGATAATCTTCACAAATGATACATGGTTGCAGTGATCAGTGTTCGTTTTTATCTCGCATATTTACTCAAAACATCTCAAAACCGCATGGCACACAAGCTTTCCAGGGTTGCATTGGGTAAATATTGCAGTCGAAATTGCCTAAAGACTTGTTATGACATGGATGTGCTGCTTGCAGGCCAATGGTCCGGGAAGGAATGACATCTTCGAGAGCTTCGCCATGTGAAGCCTGGTGGTGAAATGTGTTTGTTAAGATGAAGCTGTGCAGGTAGCTTCAAGCTTTACACACTTTCCTTTGCTTTCCTGTGGCATGACCGCTTTCAGTCTTTCAATTCATGGTTCCATGATGTTCCATGTTTTTGCTTAGACCACTGCGGTGAAATGTGTGCTGCGACCTGTCGCCCATGGTAGTTGCGTGTCGCGGCCCTGGGAACTGAGGACAGTGAGACAAAGACCTTGACGGCAGACCTCCTTTATGAGAGTTGCCTTCAAGGTGGAGCAACCGGCTGCCGAACATGTTGCAGCTGTACCCCGACTAGTATGAAACGGCGTGACAGAATGTACGAGAACGACATAGAACAACTATCAAAGAACATGAGACAGTTGATAAGTTTGCTTCGCTTCAATTGATGATGAAAATTGTGACATTGTGCTTCAAGAAAGTTGCGAGACTCTGCTTTTCTACTTGACTATAAGACGGGAACATACGAGAAAAAATCTTTAACTAATGCTCTTAGCGTAATGGTCATATGGGGAACTTCCATGAAATTCCACACCATTTTGCCGGGTCCTTGTCCATCCTTGTCCTTGTGGCATTTGGGGAGGCCATCAGCATCTTGCAAGTCAGACTGGCCTTTTCGTAACCCCTGGTGGCTTCATGTCACGAAATGGATGCTTGATACGACGCCGTGTTGGACCAGCCCTTCGGGATTTGGCAGCTTGGTGAAGCGCAAGGTTCGTCCAGGCTTCTTGGTGAATCCGAATAGGCTCCCTTCCTTTTTGTGAGCTTGCCCCAATCTCATTTGATGTCATATTCAATCTACTAAAAATTCATCCAAGAAGTGCGGTGAGTGCAGCTTGGCCTGACATGTGCATACCCTCAACAAAACGAAGCGAGCCTGGAGTGGTTCAATATGGTTCAATATGTACAATTTATATATGTTTCAAGCATTTTCAACCGTTTTCATCACGCTGAGCGACGCTGAGCATGGTGGACTAAGGTCCGAACAATTCCATCCCTGTGCCTAACAGGGTGGAGCCAAGGATGGTCTTCCAGCCTGCGGGATGGAGGGCAGCTGTGTTCCTTGGACAGAACTGTTGGCCGAAACTTTTCAGCGATCTGATCATTTTGGGCCACATTTCAACTCTTCACATGTTTAGAGTATGCCAAACTATGCAAGTGTTGCCAAATACTTCAGTTGGCTTTCATTGTGATACACACAGGGTACAAACTCCCTGGGATATGTTACGATATGCCAGAGGAATCCAGAAGACAGAAGAATTTCCTTGGCAGCTACAACATTTTTTCATATTTGTTCATTCTGGTTTCTGTACAGCTCCCCACTTCCACAGACACACCATTATGCAAGAATATATAAGGTGCATAAAATATCATATAACTTAATCACATACTATTCGATTAGATGAACATGTGGACACTAGTCAGTCTGCGCATTCAGCATGTTGTTCATTCCGCTCAACCATCGTCTCCAGCTACAAGTACTTGAGTTGGCAGGAAATTGGATGAATGCTTCCTGCAGATACCTTGCCAGTGCTGGACACCTGTGTGTTTAGAATTGTGATGCCTCAATGGTTCAAGAGTCCAAAACAGTTCCAAATGATTAAGGGTTAACGTATGGTCAACTACTTTCATTTTACTTTGCTTCATCATCGCTCCAGGTTTCTTCTGTGAGCGGGACGCAAGCGAGGACTCAATGGGCACTCAAGCTGTCGGTGGAGGATCACGCGCATGAAAATCGTACATGATAATTTAGCAGCTCAGCAGTGTTAACAGCAGCATTTCAAGCATTGCGAGTCTGGGCAGAGTTGAAGTTTGTGCCAATGTTTTTTTTGGTGCTTGTGGTAGGTACAACGAAGTTCAGAAACACGCACTAGTCACAAGACGCATATTCCATGGGAGTATAACCATATATAGTCATCCACCAATCATCGGGATTTACATGACTTGTTTGTAAGGAGTTTCTTTTCTACAATATCCTTACCAACGACCCAGTTGGTTCGAAATCCCTTGGTTGATAGGTCTTAGTCTTAATAGAAAGTGTTGGGGCCATAGCTCACACATCCTTACTGCCTTGTAACAAGACTGTAGGAGTAGATTAGTGTTTGCTCGAAGCAAGGCAGCTGATAGATATGAATAGGTAGATCAGCTGTATAGTGTAAGCATATGCTGCCCGAATCAAAGCAAATCACATAAACTTGATCTTACATCAAAGAACTGTTGACTGCAGGCATGATTGGCACTTTATGTCGCGGCCACAAGGGGCCGACTAAATGCTGCACAGTGACTCAATAAGTCCTGATCTCAGCGGCACATCTCAATTTTTGCATTCCCGATTTGCCAGGAGCTATGCCGGCAATGCAAAGACCCACGCAGTTGGTCAACGCTATCAGCGAACTTTAGCAGCCTGGCATTTACAATTTACAGCAAAACAATTGTAAAACATTGCTTCACTATTTGCAGAGATAGCTTGAGATACACATGGACAGATAGATTACTTTTGATGACACGACCGACAGGCATCAATGCATTGTTTAGTTGTTTTTCGCTCCGGCGTCGTACTCATGTGGACGAGCTGTTTTCTACTGGGACACTAGGACAAGAATGATAGCCCCTAGATGTTGGTGTGCAAAACCATAGCAGCCGCCAGCCGCGTCAATAACTATCTTCTTCGAGGCCATGCCCAGGCCTGGCTCATGCCTCCATGAATTAGAGCGTAGACGACCATGTATAACCTAAAAGTATCACTGTATCATGACTAGTTGTTGCAATACAGATTTGGCAAGCAGTTGTTGCCTACATGCGTATTCAAGATAAACCTGTAAAGCACTTTGGATTCACAGTGTTTATAACTTAACCTTATGTTTTGTCGCATCGGGCAATTGACAAATTGGGGTAGGTCATACAGTGGCATGTGGGCATATGTGGGCTCTCCGCATTTGGACCATGAGTAATCCAGGCGAATTCAAAGCCAATGTCAAACAGCTCCAATCACTTGGAGCAACCACCCATCATCCATCACCAATCATCATCCATCATCCATTACATATCACACGAATCGATGGACTTACATGATCAGGATTCCACGCAATGAGAGTGCAGCTCAAAAACCCACCAACTGATAAAGACTGATGTTTTGTTGACCGCGAAGGATTTGTTTGGGCAGCCGAGGTATGAGTTTCAGTCTTGAAGCAAACAGCAATCCAACCCAGGCCAGAATGTGCAATGACAGTGCAACGATCAAAGCCAAGAATGCAAACTGTACTGTCCTGCTTGTCTTTTTTGTAACTGTTCCGTACGGAGTGCACGACCGCCTGTATGAATGTTTCACAGGTTGAATTTGTCATCGAAGCTCGTGCTTTACCTTTCTTGAGCATCAGCTCTGATGCGAGAACCTTTGCAGAAAAGAGCAGCCCAACCTCAGAAGTTGTATAAGTTAGCATTCTATGAGATGGGCAAGAGTAGCATCTCATGGTGGCTGGTAGCTGCAGGCAATGCAGAGGGCCACTTTGCGAAGCTGTAATGTCCAAGTCGTGCTTCGGTGCTTTATGTATTCCATGGAGTCCCGTTAGTGAACCTGTATGGTGTTTGCCGTTGGTATGAATATTGATCAATTTCGTGAAGCCTATGTATGATGAATGATTTGGGCTTCACTCCTTCACTCCGCACTGACCTTTGTCAGGATGTATCGAGGAAACTGTATACAACTGCTTCCACTTGGGCCGTTCATTTCTTTAAGGAATCTATGACCAGCTGGAGGATGTATTTGGGAAGCTTGATGGCGAGGGGGAAGTCGATGAGGATGATATGGACGAAGAAGACACTGCCGAGCAAGAGAACAGTGCAGAAAGTGTCCGCTCGGAAAGTCATTCTGAAGAAGCTAAAGATGATGATGGTGGCAACATGGCTTTGAGACAGGCGAATTGTTGGACAATTACATTCTTGGGCCTTCTGTACATGTCCTGTATGCATGGATATTTTATTTTTGAAATGCAAAAGCACACTTAGATTGAACGCAACACGATGAAATGAAACGGGCTGTGGTGTATTCATATATGGAGAGATACCTGCAGCCATGAATGTCACTTAGCGCAATAGACAAACAACTGGATACACGCAATTGATTCATACGATCGGGCTATAGTACGCGTGTGCACATGTGTACACTAGTAGCTTTAGAGAAAATTATACAAACGCGCTGCATGATGCTTCCTTTGAGTGGTCCTATTTTCCACGATCTTTGGGCAAGGTCCAACTCTGGCGACATGTGCAAATCAGATGAAAAACATAATTATCTTGAAAGCAACCCTTTTGAGCTTTCCACACCCGTGGATTTCCTTTGGGTTAGGGGTAAACCGTTCCCATGCTTTCCAGCACAAATTTCTTTGTTTAAAATTAGCCTTTTCTTTTGCTTCTGAGTAGCATTTCTGTAGGGCAATTTGTTCGGGGATTTTAACTGTAACACACACACAGACTGACATAGGTTGATATGCTTCTAGAATACTTGCATGATTTGTATAGTCAAATGGAAGGCAGTTTAGCCGCATCGCTGAAGATAATTTTACTATGCATGAGATAGTAGCATTGACAATAGATAATTATCATCAGAATATGATTCTATAGTAGTAATATCTATATATTTCGTCAGTGTGTTTCGATGTGGAATTGTGTACTGTATGTGTTTGTTCAGGCAATGGCTCGCATATGTGTGATCATGATGCGGTGATTCTTTTGTGATGCTATGATTGGTTCGTTCGCATTGCATGATGCTTGAGGCACACTTGAGTTGCCCTCATCGCAAGACTCAGTGTCATCCACTGATTGAAATTGATGGATGCTGCTGCTGGTGTCTTGCCCGCAGCTGCCCAGGCATGGTTGCAGTCCGTTTACTCTATACTGTAGCCATTGTTCTGTAGGTCATTCTGCAGCTCATCAAGGCTTGTCGGTTCAAAACATGTTAATGTTTGAGGCGCTTCTGTCCATGTGGATTGACCTGGTGGTTTTGACGAATCCGACCGTCCAAACCAATGACCTAGAGCCAGATTTTGGAATGCCAGCCAGTGGTCATCCATGTTGATTGTACTGTAGCTCAACATCCTTAGGTATCAATGATTTTCCATGGGTCATGTTTCATCAAGGATTTACATATTTGAACTCCATGCCTTGGTGCCTGCGATTCTATACCCTATCCCTAATGCCTGGCCAGATGTTTCTTTCCTTAACTTGACGCACCTACAACATTGTGCCGTGCATGATGCTTAAAAGGACACAAAACATAGTAGAGCGATGTAGAGCGATTGGTATACACCCCCCCAAACGGATGCCAGACTGACTGCTTTCAGATGAAGCAATCTTGAAGAATGAAAGATAATGAGCCTCATAATGTGCTTCATTGGGGTTGTGGCCGTGGCTTTGTGAGTGGCCAAGGTTGGCTTCAGGTTGGACAGCTGCACTATTTCGTTGTTTGAGGCAGACGTGCTGCTCGGCGTTGAACAGAAAGCGCTACAAGTGCGCAAATGGTGCAGTGCCTCAAATGCTTCGATCCCTCAGCAGCTTGGTTCTGGTTGGCTTAGCAAGTGTAGTGTTTTGGTTTTCATGGATTTTGATGGACCTATAGTATTGTATTGTGTATGCGCGGTTTTCCCACCTTGTTCCTGCACCAAACTTTTGAGCACTGCTTGCCTGGCTGAACAGTCCCTATTTGTGTAGTTTCTGTTTTCCATTCTTCGACCGGCAATGCTGATGGATGCTGTTTTTGCCCATCTGGGCTTCAGTTTAAACAGTTGGAGCAGAGAAGGTCTGTTTTGATGACGTTTGTCATCAAGTTGGCATTCTCATCCACAGCGTTGAAAACAGGTTGCAAAACTACAAAGTACAGACTGTGCCAACAACATCACTATGTAGCTAATGCTAATGCTAGTCAGCCTGGTTTCTTCTCGGGATGGCCTGTTCAGTCAGTCTTATGCACCTTCCATGTTGAACTTGCAGATCTCTGAGCAAGCTGAATTCCAGTAGCTCATTTGTACAAACATCATTGCCTGCCCCTTGCCTTCAGTGACGCGAGTTTCTTTGAAGCGAGTGTGACAATGTGTGTATGTGTGCGGGTGTGTCACCCTGCATGCTCTTCGCGCGTCCACAGGCATGTGTGCAGATCGGGCAGTCTCAAGCGACACTGCCTTATTTTAGAAGGCATGTCGGAGACATTTATTGGCAGTAGACCTGACTCCACTCGGGCCGGCCAGAGTGTTTAGTTTCGGAGTTGGGATTGGCGACCTTCGTCCACACATGTCTAGGCACACTGGTACACACATACAAATTGCCATACTATTTACATGTAAACAGGTGCACCCGCTGCCTACTGAACTTTTTTCTGATCGATTGGAAACGTGTGGTATGTTGTGGCGGAACAATGTGGCATAATGTAGCATTTTGATACATTCTGTCCCTGCACCGTTTTTCCATCACCCTGTACTGCGAATGGTTTCAAATCCCACAGTGCAGTGAGCCTTCGAACAGGTCAAATTTGGTTCAATCTCATGTTGGAGTTGAAGCTTGGACAACTTCAAAACATGGTAGAAAGCATAGGCAAGCCAACAACAGAGACGGAGAGATTGATGGGTTGATTGATTGATAGATAGATTGATTGATTTATTTGTTTATTGATTGATTTATTGATTGATTGATTGATAGATATATATATATATATATATCTATTTGCACATATAAGACAGGTACACATTGTAGTGCTCTTTTACCTTTCTTGATTTGTTGCGTCACGGGTTTGAATGTTCTTGGTTGTCCTTGGTCTTGGCCATTGAGTTCCCGTGACTACTGTGGTTTGCACGTTGGTAGGACGAAAGTCATGGACACCTCGCAATCTTCCTCTCCATGAGTGATAGTGATAGCAAGTTCTTGACAACTTGCGCTGACCACGGCCCACTCGTTTGCAAAAAGGTCAGCGGACAATGTATTCTGCACGTGGCTATGGACCAATATTAGCCAGCCAACAACAAAGGGAGCGAGAGAGAGAGTGACCAACAATGATAGTGGGAAAACAACGGTTCATAGTGGGAGAGCCAGGGGCACAGGGTGAACTGACCCACAGCCACATGCGTGTCCAGCATGATTGAGATGGACGGGATCCAAGTGAATCTGGGGGATTGCCTAAGAGCACAGACCTTGAAATTCAATGGGCCATGTCATGGCCTTCAATGTTGAAATCTGCATCGAGAATTGTACTGAGAATTGTCTCGGGAAAACACGGGAGAACCTGAAACGTGGATTCACGGGCAGTAAGTTGAAGTCTTTCCCGTGCAGGCCATTGAGGGAACCAACGCTTCTCGGCCGCCTTAGATACAGACCCTTTGCGCGCCCCCAGCCCGACTGCTTGGGTGTGACTGCAATGCTCATTGTGGTGTTCCGGTGTCGGTGTCAGGATTGTCCTGCGACTTCTCAATGCCACATGTTCACTTCAAGAATGATCTGCTGCACTGGCAGGCAACCACTCTGCCACTGCGTGAGGCTTTGCAGAAGGACCGATTGGACGTAGATTTTCTTTAGAGATGACAAAGTGCCAACAAGCTGGGGGCGGGCTGTGCGTGCTATGAGCCTACGAGTGCGAGCAGGAGATGATTTTGCGATCAGCTCGAGCTTTGCTGCTGGACTGGCGAGGGCGCAGCTGGCTCAGGAGTTTCAGAGTTGCAAGATGTTGCAAGGAAATGCGGCCGGTGATGACTGGTGATGCCTACAATGTGTGGACACGCATGGACACGCGACACCTGTGCCAGCCAAGGTATCTTAATGGGCCGCCAGGAGGCAGTTTAACGTCGGGGGTGTATACTACAATGCTCCAATGGTGCTGACACAGTGGCACTGCTCTGAACGTGACCTATAAGATCCTATAAGCTGGTCCAAGGGTGTTTGATCTCAATGCTTTTTGAAGCCAATGACCCTTACATTCTCTTAATGCAAGCCTCTCGTGAAGAGGAAACGTCAGCACCATGATGATCCATGATGTATCATGTTTCTTGGGAGGGCATTCAAGTGTTGGAGGGGCTTGCATTGGAGCACTTCTTTTGGGTTAGGAGGGATTGCTTACTTGATTCGTATCAAAGTAAGTTGGCACTTTTATACTGAGTGAATTCTACTGTATGCATTCATGTGCGAAAGGCCATTGAGCCTTTATGGATAATAAATCAAGGCTTCCCCACAAAGCCAAAACAAAAATCTTTTGGATGCTAGAACCGTTTTGTTGTGAAAGATTTGGGCTCCCCAAGACGGCCCGAAACCATTTCACTTTTGCAATGGAAGAAACAACAGCACAAGCATACACTGAAAAGAAGCATGTGGGAGGGACGGTCACTAGAGTCACTAGTTTTTCAACTCCAAGGTGAAACATGTGTTTGTTGGTGATTTTTTGCGCAGGCACGCCATGAAGTGAATCATATGGCACATGCATCTTGCACTGAGAACGTAAAATGAATAAGAATAGCATAGAATAGCTGGATATAGCTGGATAAAGCTGGTAGATGCTGGCAGCTGGTAGTGGTAGGTAGTGGCCACTGTAGTGGCCAGATGTGGCCACCTTTGCTGCCGGTCAAGTGAAGGAAGGAACCGCAGCCGTGGCTTACACTTTGCCAGGCCTCCGAGCATCCGTGTTTCAATGGCTACGAGCTTGGCGTAACTCACTCGGTGAAGTTGCGGTGATGTTTCCATTGCCCGGGCATGGGCCAGAAGCAATGAGAATCCCAACCTAAACGGTCCCAAGGTGCGAAGTTCCGACCTGCGGCCCTGGATGTCCATTTTGTTCTTGTCATGTGGCAGGGAATGTCCCTGCACATCATTTTACCAGAATGTTGAATGTGCCACGCAAGAATAAGAGGATATTGCTGATGGTATTTGATGGTCCATGATATTCTGCTGATGGAAACTGGCATGATGAGGTTAGTACCAGCTGTGGTGCTCGAGAGGATTCGATCCACTGCGCCTTGAAGGCTTTGCAGAAGGACAGATGGCGCAAGAAAATCAAGAGAGGCTTCCCATGGCTTCCCACTCTGATGGTTTCAGAACAGCCACGGAATTTTCTTGTAGCATCCCACGACCCTCAAAGTTGCCCACTGTGTTGATGAAGCAAGCAGCAGCAGCACCAGCAGCAGCAGCAGCAGCACCAGCAGCACTCAGAGCATAGAGATGCTGAGCTACGGAAGAGCTGCGAATCAGAAAATTGCCAAGCCATCTCTGGACATCCTTGAACTCTTTGTTGCTTGGCTCCACTTAGTTGATGAAACAAACTGCATCTCAATGATGAAACAAACTGCATCTCAAAGGGCAGCCTGTGACATATGATATGCATGTATAAGGTGGTCTGAGAAAATGACATAGCGCGTAGTATTGCCATTTTGTGTGTGTGTAATTGGTTCTACTTGAGCTCAATTAAGTCGAGCACATGTTTGAACATGTGTAGAACCCAACATGTCGCATCAGCAAAGCATTTCCTCCTGCATAAAAAGCATACTATAGACCCCACATCAAATCAAATCATGCCACATTAGTAAAGACGTGAATTACCTAGTCATGGCTCTTCATGAGTTGTTAGACTGGTCGAAATCGATACCCAGCCCATCCAGAAGTGAATCTTCGGGGCCATTTGAGGCCCCACATTCGAGGGGGTAAAAGGTGTACTGCGGTGTCGGCATGCAAGAAGAAGAAGAAGTAACTTCATGAAGCTTAAGGAGAAGAAGAAGAAGTATTTATAAAGCATTTTGATGCATTCACTAAGCTTAAGAAGAACACAGAATTTCTTGAGCAAAGCAAGTTTCACAGCCGTGCCCAAGGCCTCAGGGAAGTTTCCTTCATTCTTTTCGGGCATTTTCAGAAATAAGAAGCACTAAGAAGCATAGAAAGCAATGCAAACTGCACGAGAGCTTCACCGGCAAGAACCTTGTGACAGAACATGAATACAAGTCGAGAATTCAGGACCCCAAAATGAGAACAATTTTGACTCTTTATTTAGAGCCTATACAGAGGAATCATGAAGAAAGCAGTGCTCATCTCTTTGGGTGCATTGCCAACGGGCGTATCACTGATATCCCCTGAAGATTCATGTGGCTAGAAAAGCTATTGCCCCATGCTTTTTATATTCTGGTCAGCTTCTGGATTTAGGCGCATGTCGACGAGGTTGAACCAGATCCAAGTACTTGCATAGCATGATCTTATCCCGAACCATCCCAACAGATAGGTTGTAAGGTTCCCTGCTGCGCAAATTAAAGGTTCATGAGATTATAGCTGAGTTTTTTATTTTCTTTATTTGTGTATTTCCTGATCTGCTTTACTTTACTTTTGTGTTTGGGCTCTTGGATGGGCTCCTCTCCCTTGAACCCATCAGATCTCACAAAAGACTGCCATCCATTCCACAGGAAAGCGCTTCCATGGAGGTATTCAACTTCCCTGCACAGCTACAGGTGCCTTGGGATCTGAATGGGTTTGATTTTGAATGTTTTTGTTGGCCATGGGATGTTATGGGAGATCCTGGAACAACAAAAAACAATACAAACACAGTCAACAAAATTAAGATCGCCCTTCAAGGGTTAGGTGCACTCAGTGCCTGGGATTTTCCTGGCTCCATTTCCATGAAGCACGGCTGCTCTCGCAGGCAGAGAGAAAGTACATGTGCCTTGGATGCAGCTTTCACCGGTCAAACTGTCATAATTTGGTGACCCTTTCGGACTCCATACAGGACAGGCCATAGATATCCTACTTGAACATGTTCAAGTTCAATGGTTCCCGACTTACAATCCACCAGACATGACCCTAGCAACAGTGACTGCAGTCATCCAAACAGACTTGCCGGGTGGCAACCCTTTCAAAGCATAATGCGATTCAATATGTTTGGCATTTCCAGGTAAGGGGTTGGTCGGGTGTGCCTTGGCTCTTGTTTTGGAGAAGCTTGACTGTACTAATGGAAGAATCTTGCATAGTTTTGGATCATCTTATGGCAAACTGGCAATGACCTGCCAAAAATTACTGGCCGTCCCCGGTACGGGCAGATGCGGTTATATAAGTGGAGGGACTTTGCTGCCTTGCTCGTCATAAGTTGCTCGCATGAGGTTCACCCTGAATGATGACTACATACGCCGAGAGCACACGGCATTCGTTTGTGCTTCTCGGCTTGCGGCATGATTCCAGTCATCAAAGCACAGAAGCACTCACAGAAACGGTAGGAAGGAACGATTTTCTAGGGCGGGTTGCGAGCGCTTCCAGGGGGGACAATGTTTTCAGAGAGGGAGAAGGACAGAAATAGAGAAAGAGAGAGAGACATTTACTGTAGAATGAGCGAGAGAGAGTGAGAGAGGAACAAGGAAAGAGCCAATGTGAAATGAGATGAAACGAGACTTCCAGTCGTGTATGGCTGAATCAGGGCAGGCGTTGGGGAATTGCTTCTATTTGGTTGGATTCAAACGCCGGAGGTCTACTTGCCAGCGGCTTTCCAGTGGAAAGTTCGATCCAATGCGAAATCGTGGCGCTTTGATAAATCAGCTGCCGCCGGGAGACCTTGATATGTGCACGTTTGTAGTGACGCAGGGGGCTGCTTTCCTTGAGGTCTCAAAAAATGCACTTTCACACATTGTGGGACCTTCTTTTGGGGGTAAGGTAAGGCTGAATATCATGACATTACATGACGGAGTCTTCAGTGGTGGGATGGACACACTTTGTCAAAGGCTCGCGGTGAGCTTTTAGGCGTGATTTTTCGATCATTACTCGGTATATAATCTTAAATTGAGATTATGTGCTGGTCTTTTGCTGTCAGCCCGCTGTTGTAGTTGAAGCTTGTGTTTAAGATTGTCTCTTGCTGATTTGCTTGATTCTCTTTTTTTGCCACTTGCTTATATAAGTTAAATATGTGCAGCATTGGATCAGGCTCACCCCCATCCTGACATGATCCCGACATCCTTCATCTTCGATTTGCAATTTCTGTTGTCGCTTGAGGTGGCGCTGAAACTGCAAGAGCTGCTCGTTGAAAGCACAGAATGCGAAATTATTCGGTGGCAACGTAATTCCATGTAATTCCAACAGTGTTGCCGGTGGGGCCATCATCAACAGAGCATCAGAATCGTCGCCAATACTACCAATACCGACTTAAACGGTCACTGAACGACAAACAGAGCGAAAGGGTGCGAAAGTTGCGAAAACATAGAACGCCAGGTCTCAGACACTTCAACTCGAGATGTCTGAAAAATGGGAGAGAGAAAGAGTTTGAGGCTTTTTTGATAATTCTTCTCGAGCTCTATTTCCAAGGCCTCACACACTTTGGTGCAGCGAAGAGTTTAGAAGTGTCATGGAGGCACGTTGTTTTCTGGACCAAGTTCTTTGGACTTGAACAATGTTGAACAACCTCCACGGCTTATTTTCACCCCTGCATTCATTTATAAGACCAACTCAATGTAAAACGCACATCGCTGTCATTATGAAAGAAGCCCTTCGCAACTAGCATCAGACCTGCGAGGGCAGATCTTCATTTCTTTTGTTGCAATGTGAAAATTGCATATGTACCTCAATCTGTCAGTGTGTCTCTTCCATCTGCTCAATTTTCCTCAGGATGCCTTTGAATTGGCGGGCAACTGCGCCTCAAACCTGTGACACGTCATGCTGCAAGAAAAGGGAGCTAGTGCAGTGATGCATTGGAGGGTTTTCTCACAGCCTCGGCTCGGTGCTGTGAAAGAAATCCAATCGTGGCGTGTTGACCCACATTGAATCCACAGCCAGTTCGGTTGAGAAATGGGTTGAACTGGTTGCAAATTGTATGGTTTCACCTCGTCCCTGTGCCTGCAGAACTGGTTTGAAACCTGTGTGTCCTTTCTAATTGTGATAGCTTTGGATTCTGGTTGCCCCATTTTGTCACTTCCTGTTGAATTTTGTTCGCTGCTTTGTTTTGACTTGTTTGTTCTCCTCAAGCTTGAACAAACTACTTACAGTAGACGTATGCGGCATCGTGAGACAGCACCACCCATCAGTTGTTGGCAGGCGCACTTTACTTTTGACGGATCCTTCACAGTGCAGAACCCAACTATCACTATATGGATCTATATGGTATTATTTGCACCGTAGTGCAGATCCATAGCCTCGCTGACAGCAGAGATTTCAATAAACTATTTGTTCTCATTTGTTGCGGGATCCCATGTCCCCAAGATTGCAAAGAGGTTTTGGAACAACAGGGCTATGCTACACTTCTACACTGTTGTCCGACTACTCTGATGTGCCGGGACAATCGAGTTTGACACTGTTTGGCTGCATGTCACTGGCACACGGGGATACACGGGGAGCAACAACATACAACAAGTCTGCTAATTCGCAAGGGAGAGATACATTCCATGATTTCTAGACAAGACCCTGCATCCCATCCAGCCACCAAGCTGAGCTATGCGCGGAGAGATCGATCCTGGCACTGCTCGAGTTGCTGCTGCTTTAAGCCGCGTGGGGCAGCCGCAGGTCACTTTGAGAGGTCGATGTGTCTAGCCTTGCAGATTTTGAGGTGCTCTGCTAGATTTGATCAGTTCAGATTTTTTTCCGTAGATTTCAGTAGTTCAAGTTGATTCATTGTGTCGTTGGGGATCGATGTGATATGCTCAGACCTTTTGTTTGGCATTCCCTGGCAGCCAAGGTCTCCATGTGGCTGGTACCAATGGCAAAGGCAGTGTGTGTGCGATGATTTTTGCCGTGTGCAACTCGGCGGGGCCGAAGGTGCTGGGAGGGGACTTGCACAGCAGCTATTTGGCTGACGCCAAGATCATTGAAAGGATGCTACCAGGAAGGCAAAAGGGATGCCACGGCAAGGGATGCAAAAGGATGCAAAAGTTAAAGATCTGAATGAAACCAAGCCATCTCTGGCAGTTCAGGCAAGCGTGCTGGCTTCAGAGTCGGTATGCTCACGAGCCCGCACTTGCTGGAACCTTTGGATGCTATTCAATTGGCTGGACAGGGAGAAGACTTGGTGGTGAATCCACAGTTATGGAAATCCCTGGAAGATGAAGTGCAGAAGGCATGTGGCGTTGGTGGCTATGCCTCAGAGTTGCTCGCCATTCATCCTGTTATGATTCGTTTAGTAGCTTGACTTTGTCCTTGGTTTGCCACACTGCCACTTGCGCTGCCTACAGGTTTCTATCTTTGCATCTTTGATCCTTTTTGCATGATGAAATAATGACGCCGGATGCCTCACGGGCTCGATGTGTTTTGAGGTCTTCGAGCATTGCCTTGACCATTTTCGAACTTCAAGTGGTCACAGCTTTGCTCCTTTTCGCGCGTCAGCAGGTGGATGTGGCTATCATAGAGGTTGGCATGGGAGGCCGGATTGGTTGCAAGTGGACATAACAGAAATCACATAGCCATACATAGCCTACATAGCACTTGCTTGTGCAGATAAACAATATTACTTGTCGAGTTCACTTGCTGCAATACTGTCACCGTGTCGATTTGCATTTCCCCTGGGAAGCCAGGCCGAGAAGATGCAACCAATGTTCTCTTGGAACCAGCTGCTTGCTGCATTACAAGCATCGCGTTGGATCATGAGACTCTCGCTTGTACTGGTGGGAATGGCGGGAGTGTCATGGAGTGTCCAGATTTCAGCAATTAGAAGCTGCACAGAGTGATGCAGAGTGCAGTCAGTGCAGTCAGTGCTGTGGTTTTAGCTTTGGATTGGCCTCAGGAAGTTCCTGGGATCCACCCACGAGGAGATTGCAAAGCACAAGGCTGGAATCTTCCAGCGAGGAAGGCCAGCTTTTGTGGCAATCAATGGTATGCAGCTAGCTGCCAAGAGAGAAAGCTTTGTTTTCACTTGTGTACACCATTTTTTCTCATCAATAGGGTTCAGGATACTTTACTTGTTTGCCCGCATTCTGCCACCGCATGCAATGACACAGTTGCTAAAGAAAAGCAAGGCTCCAGCGGCGATTTGCGCGGATTTTTTTCGTTCAGAATGTAGACTTGATTTTGATTTACTTTGACTGATATTAGGGTTGACTATGTCAGATTTCAAGGTTTTACAACCCAAATGTGGTGCAAAGTAGTGCTGCTGCCATCTTTTTAAAAAGATCCCATTTGCAAACCCACAATCGGCTGGTTGGAGGTCCTGGGTGGGCCAAGGTCGGAGAGCGTAAAGGCTACGATCGCAGACATTGCGCATTCGGTTGGTGCTCCACTTTCCTGGGTACCACCTGCGGACATTGAACTATTGGAAGATGCTGGCAACAGCTCACGTACTCAGTCTTTGCGAGTGCAAGGCTTCAACCACGTACTTGAGGTGCGTTCTGTTGCGGGTGATGTTTTTTTCCAAAGAACTGCAGAATATGGTTTTTCCTTTTCATGATGCCGATAATGAAGGATGTAGCGTACCTTTATATTTGGCACACCAATCACACCCTGACTCGCCACAAGAGTGGACAACGTGCACTGCAGGTGCCGCTACTTGGTGACTATCAGCGCTCCAACGCTGCTTTGGCTTTGGCAATGCTTCTGGAGCTTCGTTCCAGTCAGACACTAAACTGCAGCTGCTGAAACATGCTGAAACCTTTGCTTCAGCAGGTGTTTCTGATCCCTAACTGGCGGTTTTTGAGCAAAGTTTCTTCCAAGTCCTCCGAATTCTTTTGGTGATTCAGTTCAACACTCGTCAACCACATGATTTCCCTAGAGCAAGTCGGGGACTTCACAGGACCCGCAATATCAGCTTAAGTTGATCTAGCACAGCGTGCTTCAAGATCTTCAACGAATGTAGCACGGCATTGGAAGAAAGTTGAAGTTGGGCCCCGAGGTTGCCCTTGAAAAGTCGCACAGAGATCTTGGATGATGCGCAGCTGGACAACCTCACAATAGTCACAACGATTGGCTTCAGACAGACTTTTCATGACATTGATTGCATAAAACTTTCATATATGAACTTTGTTTTAGGATTTTTTGAAATCATGTTTTTCAATGTTTAGGATTTGTGAGAATATTTCCGTATTTTTGCTACTCATAGGAGATGTTGTTTGCAAAGCTCTCCGTGGTCAACACCTTTTTTTATGGCATCAGCTGTTGTCACTGGTCACCATACACGTCACTACTGTAGGATCGTGCTAGGAAGGTTCACCATGATGTGCTCGCCTCACATTCCTCAGGTAAAGGGTCTTAAAGCCACGACGTGGCCTGGACGCTTGGACTGGCGAAAGCTGGAGGATGGCCGACGCTTGGATGTTTGGCATTCATACTTTTTGAAGTGGTGGTTTGGTCTCTAGTTTATTTGGTTTGTTCTTATTTGAGCATGACGAACGCTAACTAGATGGCTACCTTTCTTTCTGACATGTTCTGACTTTACTTTTTTGGGGACAATGTCTTGAAGCGATTGATGCTCTCAGCTTGGGAGATTCCATGAGATTCCTATGATTCCCCAAAGTTGATAGGTGGAGGTGGATGAGGTGGCCCTCAGATGTGTTTCGCTACGGCCAGCACCCAGGAATGGTCTTGCTAGACGGTGCCCACAACCCACATGCAGCTAAAGAGTTGGCCAGCTATGTGGATCGTTGTGTGAGACCGCGGCCAGTGCGATGGGTCATAGCTCTGAGCTTTGGCAAAGATGCCAGAGGTATTTTGCAGGAGCTCCTCCGAGATGAGGACAAGCCCAGGGCCTGATAAAGAGATTGATCCAAAACCGATCAAGGTTGGGCAGTCATTGTAAAGTCGAATTGATCGGTTCTGGACTGATCTTGACAGACTCTGGATAGCACCCAGACCTAGATGATCCTGGGCGATCCTAGGCGTGTATGGAGACGTGTAGGTGGTGTAAGCAATCCAGTCACCTGGAGTTGTAATTAAGATTGTTAAGGGGATTGCCAATGCCTCATAATGCCTCCTCTTTTGACACGCCCCTGAAGAACAAGTGCACTGTTACAACCTTTTGTTCTTTGGTTCATTTGCCCCGCAAATTACAAAATAAGAAGGCCGTGTGATGTGCGTTTGTGTTCAAAGACCCGCTGCAGGAAATCATGAACCACCACCGTTCGATAAATTTGGCACACCGCTTTGTGACAGTATATGACGGAGGTTTCATCAGATTTCAATTCAATCGTACCACAAGAGTGGTTCGTATATCATACTTATTCATATTTGTTCCCATTCTGTTTAACATTTCTTAACCAATGGTAGTGGTCGGTTCATTTGATGATTTGTAAAAAAAGCTCTGTTGATTCGCTAATAATCAGCAGGGCCTACAGTGTTCCAGGAAAACAGAAAACATCGCAAAATTCATAAGCTGTAAATTGTTTGTTTTTGTTGTTTGGTTTGAACAGTTTGCCATCAATTGACAGCGAACTGACATCAAGAGCACTCACGGGAAGCCATGGGACGAGAAGGTGAATCATCCGCGGCAGGACACGATGGTTGCGGTGAGCTTTTCCAAAGTGGAAGCCATGCCTTGGGTACGTCCTGAGGCACCGACTGAGCTGGTGAAGCTTGCTCGGGAGATAAGACCGGCAGCAAGAGTCACAGAAGCTGCTACTTTCCAAGAAGCAATGGAGGACCGGGATGACCATGCCCTTGTGCAGCCGCAAATTGTGATTTGCGGATCGCTATATTTGGTCGCTGATGTGATTGGGACTGCTGGAAAGGCTGATGGGCCTGCTGATCTGGTCCGCTGAGATTTTCGTTGCGCCGAGAATGTGTGTGGCCGGCCAGAGTGCGCTTCATGTGAGAAAAAGGTTCTGCACAGCAAGTAGGCCCTTCAGTGCGAAGCGCTGTATGGACCTGCCCCCAAGGTTGAGAGAGCATTAATAATCAAACTTCAATAGACTATGAATTTCTACAGTAGGAAGTCCAAGTCTGGGATTGAATCAAACAGAATCAAATAGGAAGAAGCAAAGTTACCTTGCGGCAAGTACACCATAGGACGCCTGGGCCACAACAAACTCACGAGAATAATCATGTTCTGAGCAGACTTCACAAGTTAAGTTTTAGTTTGTCTCACATGAGATGCATTACTTTCGCTGGTGCCCCGTCGGTGATGAGGTCAAACGGGGCATCCTCGCAGTCCGGGCCGCAGACAATTCGAAAATGCAAGCTGCTTGAAATGGGGATCATTCTGTAACATCCGATATAAATGATTATATACCATTGTATCGAATTTCAAGGGCCTGACATGGCTTGCCCTGGGCTTTGGCCAATGATTGATAGCCACTGATTCCATGAATCAAGAGGTGTCACGACCACTCGAAATTAGAAGCCATACACTTGGGTTTTTCTTGTTGCATAGTGTTGCATCATTATTTCGAGATTCGGAGAATAGCTACAGTAGACACAATTCCCCATTGTAGCACTAAAAAGGGTCCTAGCGGAAAAGCATGCTGCAGGAAGCTGAATGCAAATAGGTCAGATTCAGACTGTGTCGCCTCAACAGTCAAGGCAATAAGATGCTGGCTGCTGCAGCATGTCAGACTACCCGTAGATAAAAGTTGCCCAAGAACCTGCATTGCTGCTTCAGCCAAGGACGAGCAACTTGAGGCAGTCACGGCTGAGAGGACTGTCGCAAATGGCTTCAGTGCACTTTGCTGCCCTTTGATCTCTTTGCCCCTTGATCTCTTTGATCTAGCGTGTGGTTGTGTGATGTTCTGTGTGGTTCATGTGGCTCACCAACTTCGCGGAATTCAAGAAAGACGAGAATAAACTTTGATCAGCTGTCGCATGCGCATGATTTGGCATGCGATTTAAGTTGTGAAGTGGGGTGGCAGTGATGCATGCGTCAGCCGCGGAGGAGGAGACATTGGTGAACAGCAGCAACAGGTTCGATGCTGCCTTGATGTGATTACAGAATGTTGGAGCAGTTTGGGATACTGAGGGACACGCATCTCCTTGAAAATTTACTTGATAGACTGTACCTGATCACTTTGCAACTTTGCATGACGCCCGCGTAATCGTGGCATTGTCGTGGTATTGTGTTACTGCAAGTTAAGGCTTCTACGTCGAAGCCTTGGCACGTAGAGTTTTGAATCACTCGCAGCCAGGCCCTGAAGGAAGACTCGGTTCCTTTCTTCCAGAAGGAGCTCGGAGAACACGCTGAAAATGTGGCTCATTGGGCAGTCTCATGGGCCAAGTCTGGTCCATCATGAGCAAAGAATAGCAAAGATAACGCATAGTCTGCATAGATGTGTATAGTTTTATGATGGGACGTGCTAGACTGGACCAGCTGAGAGCCATTTTGGGCAGATGTTTCATGGTCAGACTTGTACTGAACTTATGTTGCTCCCGCGAAGGCCTGGGCACTCTCCCTTGTCGCAGCAGTTTGCGCGCCATCCCAAGTGAGACTCTTCAAACTTACCGCGGCATACACCGCCGAACTGCCACAGCTTGTTGGATCGCTGTGCCCGGCAACTTAAAGATTGTGAATCCATTCACCCTGATTAGTCTAGTATAGTCAAGTCTAGTATTCATGAAGAAAATGCATGCGTAATACCGGCCAAAAAGGATATACTATACATAGAAATTATTTGAAATCCCTTAGGATTGCGGCAATGGATAGAAGTAATCCCCTACTATGATGGCAACATCATGCGGAAGTGTGACCCCAAAGTTCATTTATCGTTATTTTCAGCCTTGAGAGGCCATTGGTGTTTTCAGACTGCTCAATTGATGCGCATATGTTGTGTATGCATGGGTGTTTGCTCCTGGGTTTGAGCAGGCTTGAGCAATCTTGAAGATATAAGTTTGATGACAATTCCCTTGCCCTGATATGCGCTGCTGAGGTTGCTTTTGCTGGACCACAAGTAGAGCAGGGAGTCCAAGCGGCCAAGCGTCAAAGATGGAGGGGTTCGCAGCAGAAGGGCAGGAGACGACTGCTAAGACCGACTGTGGGGACCCGATGCAACCTCACGAGCTGGTCCTGTGCAATTGTGTGGCAACCTGACCTAAATGTGAGCCACAAATTTCGTTCATTATGAATCATGAACGAAGAATTTAATGCATATTTTTTGCACTCATCTCTCACTGTGCAGAGCGGAGTCCAGATGAGGCTTGGCCAGGCCAATCTCGGCCCAGCTCCGGTCACAAGACTCAGTTGCCGTCCGTGGATTTTGTGGCAAGATGCTTGCCGATGTGCAGATTGTGCAGGCCGCATAGCTTTTATGCTTTGAATATCTTTGAATCCTTTTGGATACCCTCAAGTTCGAGGGGTCTAGGCTACCCATCGCCTGAGGGTTGACCCTGCTGGGGTCTAGGGTACCCAATTTGTGCTGTAGACCACTCTGTAGACCCTGTGCAGCTCTACTTGTTTAGACCCCTGAGATGCTTTAATTTTGTTTATGACATACATATGAGATACAGATGAGATACCATCCCAAAAATCAAGCCTTTTCCAAAGGAGTGTTGTTAGCTAGCAGGTTGTGATTTACCAGCTCGCTGATAGGCTATTCTGTCATTTGCTATCCATGGTTGCCCCAGCTATATAGACCATTGATTCAATTGATTATTCTTAGCTTCGCCTTGGATCTCTACAACAACATTTTGGTATCATTTCGTATCATGTTGCAGCAAAAAAGCCACTAACATGATCTCAAATATGGTTTTTATTATATAAGTTTCGATGCACGAAGTATCACGAAGTCTGACGAAGTTCTGAGGCGTTTGCACGTTCCAGTGGCACCAGCGGCTCTGGATCCAGGGTGAACAAAGACCCGGTGTCGCTGGGAGCTCAGCCGAGCGCAGCCGAGCTCCGTTGCTTGGACGCTTTCGCCGCAGGCTGCTGCAGTATGCTTTGCCCCTGGAGGAGCTGAATGGCGCTGACAAGGCGAGTGCTGAGGGATGCTGAGGGCAAGTTCAGTGATGAAGGTTGTGTAGTGGCATTGTTCCAGCGGAGAGGGGCTGTGTACATATACGTTCACTTATCTACGGTTGGTTGGTCAGGGATAAGTGGGTCGATTGTAGATCATCGCAACCCAGCTCGAGTGATCTTATAGTTCGTTATTTTATTAGTTTATATACTGGGCTATCGCCTTCATCCTCTTCTGATCCTTTTCAGTTCAACCACCAGATCTGGTTGTATGCCATTTTGGCTCAAGATCTATTCCTGTTCAGGATTGCCCCACCCACCACACCCGGGTAGATCTTGGATGGATCCCAATTTCGTCGAGTTCGATCCAGCTCGAGGTTTGATCCTTTTGGGTTTTGAGTGAACATAATTTTTTCAAATGAGCAGATCCAGCTCACATGTTCAAACCAGATGTTCCATCCATACCCCACGTTCGCTGGATGGAAAACGCTTTTGAGTGCGTGGGGTTGCAGGGCATGTGTTCACATGCACGTCACATGATCGTGATTGATACCGTATATGTATTTAATTTTATATATATATATATTTATATCATTTACATCTATGCATATCCATATTTTTGTATGTGTATATTTGCGTGTGTGTGATATATTTGTATATTGTCATTCATGTTTGCTAATGCATACCCCTGATTAACGACCCCTCCCCTCCACAAGGTCAACAAGGCCAACAAGGCCTGACCATACATCAGAAAAAGGGAACCGCCCTAATTAATAACCCCCCTAGAGAGATGAGAGATGAGAAATGGATAAGACTATAATGAGCTTCAATACCAATGAGTTGAGAGCTGGGTGCTTGAAAAATAGGCAGCAATGAGCTGCCGGGGCTGGGGAAGGCTCTGGAGTGAGCACGGCCCAGCTATGGGAACCTGAGCTGTTTCTAAGACTACTGAGCCCACTAGCCATGATAGGAAAAAACAAGTGATAGGAAAACTAATTAAAACTATTTTAAAACGAATTTAAATAAAATAAAAAAATGGGATCTCAGAGGGGGTTGATTACCTGGGGGGGGTAGGGTGAACCTAGCTTATTGGGGGGGAAAAATCAGCACCTAATTAACTTTAGTAAGGACCAAGGTTTGAGGATGAGGAGGGGTTGATTAATTGGGGGGAGGTTGATTAATGCTACCTTTGCATTGCTCAAGACAAACCAGCTTGGCAGTAGCATGGCTCACTGGTGCAGGTCAAGCCAATTCGCGAGCTGCAAGCGAATGTTGAAGAGCATCGCACTTAAATTGCCCGTGGCCAAAGCAGTTCCTGCACCCGCTTGAGTTGCATCCCCCAGAAAATAATTGCAGAAACATCGCGGCAGATTCGAATTTCTTGGGTACTTCAATGTACTGCACAGACGTTGACCTGTTGAAACAGCATCAACCTGAAAGGGCATGCTGTCGTAGGGGCGATCAATCCGCGCCTCACACTGAGGGCCAGGCTATTCGTGACGCAGCGCATTTTCGATAAAGCTCGAGGCGCTGCACTTCCTCGACGTCTTTGGATAGGTTGTAGCAACGACGCTGCCAAAGCTCGTGGCAGTTCAGCAGAGTCTTGGTTCCCACCATGGATTTTTTGTGGAGTCACCAGCCAGGAAGCACCCATCATTTCAGAACCTGTGGTCGTCAGGGCTGAATTGTGTGGTAATTACATGTAATCAATTACAATTTGTCGGCTGGATTAGATGATCCCTGGATCCTCTGTAATTAAATGCCAAATCCTCTCAGAGGCTGTCCGGATTGGACTCCAGTGAATGCCACGGACTGGGAATGACAAGGATGATATCGGTGCCGGTTGAAGTCGTTTTCACATCCGGCAGGTTATGCCACAAATGCTCTGAAGAAGGTCGCTGACAACAAGAAGGAACTCGCCGAGGGGTGCTGAGCTTTGGAATTGTGAAAGGGCATTTTGGAAGAAGATGGGGTCCTAAGGTAACTGTTAACCCCTTATGTTAGCAGCTGACATTGCCAGGCCCTTTTTGATACCTTGGCGTCGTGTCATAAGCATGTGGCACACAGAAAGGGGTGGTCCTCAAGGGCCTGTAAGAGCCATGGGCGCGTGTTTGGATGTGCGGCGGAAGCCCCTACGGAAAAGACACTGAAAGGATTTGAGAGATTTGCCAAGGCAGTTTGATGACCTTCATATAAGAATCAATGGTTTTTTGGGTCTGAATGGTTTTGACCACATGGGCTTTGGACACCAGATTGACAAACCAGGATCTTCTGAAGCCGGTAGCGGATGCCAAAAAGGCTGCGATGGAGGCTGGAAAATCCGCAAATTGCAGCTTTGAACTTCCATTTGACAATCGCGCTTGGCGGCCTAAAGATAGCTGTTCTTGAAGCCAATATTGTTAATTAAAAACATTGGGGCGGCGTTGAACCCTTTGTAAGCGAATGTCATCCGAAGTAGGGTAGTTGAACACGACATTGCAAACACGGGATATATTGAACACATCATAGACACTATAAGCTTCATTGTGCTTTACCAAACAATTTACAAACGAAAATGTTTTTTTCTTGAGAGTAGGGTGCATGCCCATCTCTAGAGCATCCTGCAGTACAGATCTTCCACCATGAGGAGAAGCTGGCGATGCTGGGCACCACCCTCGAGCAGATTCTAGAGGCATTGGATGCAACAAGCTTCGCACACCCTGATCAATGGTGTCAATCTGGGAAGAGATGCAGGAATCAAAACATTGCGAAATGTGACAAAGGGAATGATGAGGGGATATTAAAGAATGATATGAGGTTGTTTTGATTTGCTTTCTAGGACTGGAACATGTTGCAAGGTCATTCAGATTGAGCATTCTTTGAGCAGCCCAACATCATCTCCCCATAGCCAGTTTCGCAGTCCCCTCATCCCCCCATCATCCCCCATCACCGGATGGGCTTGTCCAAGAGACTGGCAAAAAAAAAAAACCTACGACAACCAAATCCAATTGGCTCACGGTTTTGCTCTGCCCTTCAGGAAATCGAAAAAGCCGAGAATGGGGGCACAGGAAGTCCGTATCAGGCAATGGGAAGACGCTCGCTTTTGAAGTCGTTTGGCAGTTCTGAGGGCCTTGGACATCCTTGGTGCAGGCTGATATGGTCGACAAGTGCCTGAAGAGCAGAAGCCTCAGCCCGCAACTCGCGACATCTCGCGACTCCAAATTTTTCATGCTTGATTGCTGCCCTTAGTTTCACAACCGAAGGAAGTTTGGAAGTCAAACGTCCGATGGAAAGTTGCAGCAGGTAGCCTGTGAGAACAGGAGCACGTTTACAAGTCAACATTGCCAAACAAAAACATGCTCAGACCATACTTGGAAGTTACAATCTGAAAAACATGCCCACCCCTGCGGCGAGAAGCATCAAAACCTGAAAGTTTCGATGCATTTTCGATGTTTCACTCGCGACAGATCGTCGTCGTCATCATCATCATCATCATCATCATCATCACCACCAGAGGGATCAGCATCATTGTTATCATCATGAATCACCATTCACCAGCGACCAACCATGAAGCGTAATTTTTGTCATCATCATCAATCATCATCATGAGCATTTGCAGCGCGGAAACACGTTTGAGAAATACACCAGCAGAGAAAACAAAGTCACTGAGGAAAACACACCAGCAGAAGAACGGGAAAACAAAATTACTGCCAGCAGGGAAAGCATCGGAGAAAGACACCAGCACAGAAATAGAGAACTCACAAAACGCCAGCAAGAAAAGCAGCCCAGAAAAACAGCGGCAGAGGAAGAAGAAAAGTGTAGAAAAAACAAACCCCGGAAAAATCAAACAGCGGAGAAAAACACACCAGCAGAGAAAAGACACAACAAAAAATCACAGAAAAGCACCTGCACAGGGAAAACAATGCCAGGAAAAGAATCCATCAGAAATCATCATAAATCCTCACCATCATCATAATCATAATCATCAAAGTAAGTGCCATCATCAACTCCATCAACCATCGCCATCAATCATAATCTACATCATCACCGTCACAATCACCGTCATTAATCAATCAATCAATCAATCAGTCAGTCCATCAATCAATCAATCAATCAATCAATCAATCAATCAATCAATCAATCAATGAAACAATCAGTAAGTGGTCATCATTATATAAAATCACCACCCGTCCATCATCACTCATTACTGAACAGTCACCAATCATCAATCACCAGCCATCAATCACAATCATCCATGATCGATTCTTATTCATGATCACGAATCACGAACACCATCACCTCATTTTACCAATCCTCGCTTTCTATAGACTCTTTATTCCAAAAACTTTTGCCACTGCTTTGTCCAGTCCATATAACTTGATCTTTTGCAGCATGCCCCAGTCAATTTAGTTGACAACCGTGACGCTAGCGTAGACCTAATAATCCTGCAATATTGCCATTAAAGAAGCACATCTAGGTCTTTGCTGCATCATCTCTGCGCATGTGATTTGGGAATGGGCATATATGGGCATCATACCAAACTGAGTGCAGCAATAGTTGTCAGTGGACCGGTATATCGTTTGCCAGTGCGTGCATGTGCGCGCGCATGTGTATGTATGTGTGTACATGCGCGCCTCTATGTTTTGTCATGCATACTTGTCTCCGAAGATCTCCACAGGTTTCGACACAGCACAGGATACGGTCGGCAAGGCAGAGGAGACTTGAGCGCTTTGTGTCTGCAGGATTCTTTTCATGGCCGGTTTCACTTCAACTTGAAACCCGGGAAGCTTGGGGTTGATGGGATACTATGGCTATCACCGTGGGCAGTTGCATTTGCTTGCAGAGTGTTTGGGATAAATTAAACTATGTTTGACCTTTGGACGACCCCGCATGTTGATTACATATATTACATGCTTAAGCGCCCCCGTCAACTTTGAGGAGTTGCTGCTGCCCGACAACTATGCGGCAAAGGTGCAGAAGGGGATTGTGCTTTTCGTCGCAGTTGTAAAGCTGGTTTTCAGTCGCAGGTTTGGATCTTGATGGTTCTGTTTGTAGCTGTTTAACGTTAGAAATTCACGGTGCTGTGTTCGGACATGTTCGGACCCAAGGGATGCGGTTCATGTTGCTTTCCATGGGAAGGTATAATAATATTCCTTTGCACACTACTCAGGCTCATGCACCCTCTGCATTCGCGTGCTTGTGCAGAGCATTTGCTGGCTCTTTTTGTCGGATAAATTGTGGGCCCTTTGTACCAGTGATCATCCATGGGATTTTGTTCGTGCCTTGCCAGCAATGGAATGCAGCATGGGAACCCCGCAACACATTCCAAAGTCACGGGTTGAACCCGGTTGATTGACTTCAAACGTTTTTGGCAACTCCATGTTCGACTGATCTCGATTGGGTTCACCTTGGTTTGTTTTGGCCCTCCCTCTTTAAACCTCTTAATTAGTTCTTTTGATTTCTCATCAAGAGCTGTCAGCAGAAAGTTTTTGCTCAATTTGTGGGGCATTCTGCTTCGTCGACAACCCTGAAATGAGCAATTCATTTTACTATGAATCCCCAAAGATTGGATTTGGT
Source organism: Symbiodinium kawagutii (assembly GCA_009767595.1). Taxonomy (NCBI): domain Eukaryota; class Dinophyceae; order Suessiales; family Symbiodiniaceae; genus Symbiodinium; species Symbiodinium kawagutii. The sequence goes on from VSDK01005847.1 coordinate 89,239, forward strand.
CCACTTCTGGTGCTTAAGGTGGATCAAAGGTCGAGACGATGACTCCGTGCCAGTGCCGGATGGCTTGCAGTTTGTGGGTGGTTTTTGCGGTGGATTGCGGCAGCTTGGCTTTTGATACTGTACTGAATTGTAAGCAAATTGTTTCATTTGACAGGAGGGATTTAGTTGTGCTTTTGTAGCTTGGAGATGCTTGGAGCCATGGGCCCAATGCGAGTACTCTGCCACACGCTGTCACTCGTGACTCATCACAACCACAACAAATTGCTCCGGCAATCTTGTGTTGTCCAAGAAATGTGGCAAACAAAACCGTTATCATCATCATCATCATCATCATCATCACCACCATCATCATCATCATCATCAGCATCATCATCATCATCATCATCATCATCATCATCATCATCATCATCATCATCATGCCAGCATTACATCATCACGACATCATCGTGACATCATCATCACAAGATCATCACAACATCATCATGACATCACAATATCAGGATTATCATCGTCGTATCATCATTTTTTATCCTTGTTTTAGCCTGTTTCCTCGGCTGAGTGGTTTAGGGGTGTAGTACGATGTAGTCATGCTTTATTTCTTGGTTCTCCCCGGAGTCTACTTTGGAGCTGCCTTGGCTGCCCTGTCGAGCGATGTGGAATCTTCTCTCTGGATGGTTTCAATCCAGTCCCATCCCTCACGCCTGTTTTCACATGAACTGAAGCTGAGAAATGTGATGAAGAAATGCATAAATCTCATTCCTTGCCATGCGTTGCAAAAGATTTTGAGGCGTGATTACGCTAAGCGGTTCAGCGCAAAGAACTTGAAGTCGGACTGGCTCTCAGATGCGGCCTCGTCCAAGACGGTGTCAGGCAGAAGAGGGTGTTGAACTCATCAAGCAACAGTAGCTGGTGTTTGCTAAGGAAAGGGAGAAGGTAGCCACCAGGTAGCCCTGGAAAAGAATGATCATGAATATTCCATGAAGATCGATATGAAGTGGCCTTTGCTTTTGATATACTTACTAAATCTTATGAAACTACTAATTGTGTTCTGTTGAGCACTTTAGACCGCTAAATTTCCTTCGGCAATTTTTTGCACATGTTCCTGTGCCGGAATGATGCCCATACGGACAGAGCTGCGACGCTTGAGTTTCTTTGTTTTTGCATGCTGTTTTCTCAGCGAGTAGTGTTCACAGGCGACATGTCCCTACCATATTTGAAGCTGGTTGATGTTGCAGGTGCTCTCTTCCTTTTCTTTGCCACGTTTACCTCCACCATTGCCCTTGGAAAGCACATCAATGACGTGACACATGGGGCGACTCTGCTGCTCATAGCTGCCAACACATTCAAGAATTGCACAACATCTACAAATCTTCTATTGCTATTGGTGCACCTCTCTTTGGAGGGCAGGCTGTGTTCAGTTGCTGGTGCTGTATTTTTCAAAGAGCTGATTGTGCTTGTCATACGGTCATTTTGCAATTTGTAGAATGTTCATGCATGTTTTGGAGCTTCGCGAAGACATTCTTTCTCAAATCGGATTCGCTTCGATCTGCAGAGTGACTTCCCACGTCGAGATTCTGGAAAACATAGTCAAAATTGCACCCATTGAATCCCATTCACCCATGGACCTCCAAACCAGAGAAATAGAGCAACTTAGTTGACTTAGGGAAAGCATCCTCAATGTTGTCTCACTGGTTCTGGAGCGAGGTGATTGGAATCAATGAATACCTGATCATGAACAGCTTCTCTGGTATGCTGCACTCGGTGATTGGCACTCAGCCGCTCCTGGTCTTGCGCCCCACGGGTCCTATCACATTGCTGTTGGAGAAGCTTCATGAAGTGAACCTTGGCTGAGCCAAACATACTAGTGAGCCAGTAAGCACGAGTAGTTGTGGCATGCTTTGCTGGCCCTTGTCCGGAGAGAAGAAGGCCTAAGACATCCTAAGACCAAGGCTCTAAGTGAGAAGATGCGAGAAGCATGGGTGATTGGTGGTGATACTGTTGAATGTTCCAAGAAGTTGCTGCTTGATGGGTGCAACCTGGAGGAGTGAATGGCTCGTTCTGCCATTTTGGCCACTATTGGCATGGACAGGTATCTTCGTTGGTGTGTAGCTCAGTCCGCGGGGCGTGGATCCAGGCATTTAAATCGTTGTCTCTGCACCTGCACTTCTTGAGAAATGGTACTTCCATGTACTCCTCCTGGCCCTACACCCTACGCATGATATTTACTGAGTCGATGCAACATGAGTCCCTCCGCTCTCGATACATGCGCTAATAACAACCCATAATTTGACATATTCCGATATATTCTGATTACTTTTTGCTTCCGAGCAATGCTTTGATGTCATTCATTTTCAAGTAAGAACCCCCATCCGGCAAAAAATGCCAAGCATGCATTGCTAACCTGTTTGCAAACGGTCATTGCCCAGGTTTGTACATGTTCCTCGTGGCAGCTTTCGAGTTGAGTGTGTATATTAAATATGATGCTTGCCCTCAAACTTTGGCCAGGCTTTCGTTTTCACATTTCTTTTTTTGCATGCCTTATACTGTGCTTGATGCGCTTGTATTACCACACGAGATTTCATGGTGGCAGTTCTGCCAGTTTTCAAGGGCAGCGTGTCCTGACTTCCAAGCCTTCCAAGCGCTGAGGTCACCTCGTTTACTGAGAACATTTTCGCCATGTTCATCGGAACAGTCCTATGTTCGCAATTCAGTCCACCCGGAGTCCACCCACTAATACCTTGCCATACCTTGGCTTTTGAGTCTCATGAGGGGCAAGTGAAAAAAGTGGAGAACCATTCGGACAGCTGGGGTCTCAGGTATATATCAACGATGGAGTGCAAGGCATGATCCGCCTTTGGGGCAAGGAGACCACCGACCTGGAAGCCAGACAGTCTTCATCCATTTGCCCAGACAGTCTTATTTTTTGTTTCGTTTTTATTTAGATGTTCCTTTTTTCCTGCATTTTTTGCAGCCAAGGGATGAATATGGTGGATTGATGGCAAAAATTTATATGATATGGGACAAAAAATGTGTAGTCTGTTTTTCAGTCTTTCGCTTTCCAGCAGTTGAAATCAGCCTCAGGCTTCTTGTGGTGAACCTCACGCTTGGCTGTACCTTGCTGGCGCTCTATTTGAGCAACATTGCCAATACATCTTGGGGAACGTACTGTATCAGGCAAGTACTGGCAGATTATGCTGCATGGCTGCAGGAACTTTTTTCTTGTTGATTTTTCTTTTAGCTCTTCTAGACAGGGGATCCTAATCTTGGAGCAGAGTATCTTAACACAAGCCGCAGTCTGATCAGGCTTTGACAATATCCATTTTCATTTTGGCTATTGTGGCGGCGCTCCTCGATGCAAATTGGTTCTCAGTGAACTTCATCGAAAGCGACAGCTTAGGCAGGGGCTATCAAAAAGCGTTGATGTTGAAGATAGGATGCATGGGTTCTTTGACATCAGCTCCGAAATCATCAGACGTCCTATGTTTCTTTAACTTGTTTGGCAAATCTAGCTCCCAGGGATTGTGATTGAACAGAGTCTCAACGGACTGTTTGCCGCAGGATTTTCCACCACTCAAGCTCGCCCTTGGACCACCGACCTGACCAACATTCCTCCTGGAGGCATTTTGGCCGGTGCTGTAGCAGCGATCCCTATCGTGCTGTTCTTCTACCTGGACCAGAACATTTCCAGCATCATGTGCCAAAAGCCAGACATGAAAATTTCAAAGGGTGCCTACTACCATTCTTCGTTTGCTTGCATGGCCCTGTTCAACTTGCTTGGTCCCATTTGGGGCCTGCCATTTGTTACTGGCTCTTTGCCACATTCACCTCAGTTTGTCCATGCCATGACAACGACCGACAAGAAGCACAAGCCCACTGGGGTCGTCGAAAATCGAGTAGCTCCCTTCATCGGCTATGGGTTTCTTGGCAGTTCAACCATCACCTGACTCCAAAAACTTTCCCATGTGCAACCCATTCCCTTGTAGCAGTGTTATCATGTGTTGTAGTTATTCCCCACCTGTCAGGTGAGGGTTGTTAGATTTTATCAGAGCCGATACGTCCTCCTCTTCCTCCTCCTCCTTCTCCTCCTCCTCCTTGTCCTTCTCCTCCGCCGGACCTCAACCACGATCATCTATGCCTAGTGGTCGCTGCCGGACCTCAACCACGACCATGCACGACGAGTGGTCGCTGCCGGACCTCAACCACGACCATGCACGACTAGTGGTCGCTGCCGGACCTTAACCACGACCATGCACGACTAGTGGTCGCTGCCGGACCTCAACCACGACCATGCCCGGCCAGTGGTCGCTGCCGGACCTCAACCACGACCATCCACGCCCAGTGGTCGCTGCCGGACCTCAACCGCGAGGAAGGAACGTCAGAAAGAATGTCAGAAGAAATGTCAGGAAGAATGTCAGAAAGAATGTCAGAAGACATGTCAGAAAGAATGCCGGAAAGAATGTCAAGAGAGATGCCAAAAAGAACGTCAGAAGATATGTCAGATAGAATGTCAAAAGAAATGTCAGGATAGAATGTCAGAAGAAATGTCAGAAGACATGTCAGAACGAATGTCTGAAGATATGCCAGAGAGAATGCCAAAAGATATGCCAGAAAGAATGTCAGAGAGAATGTCAGAAGATATGTCAGAAGACATGTCAGAAAGAATGTCAGAAGATATGCCAGAGAGAATGCCAAAAGATATGCCAGAAAGAATGTCAGAGAGAATGTCAGAAGATATGTCAGAAGACATGTCAGAAAGAATGTCAGAAGATATGCCAGAGAGAATGCCAAAAGATATGCCAGAAAGAATGTCAGAGAGAATGTCAGAAGATATGTCAGAAGACATGTCAGAAAGAATGTCAGAAGATATGCCAGAGAGAATGCCAAAAGATATGCCAGAAAGAATGTCAGAGAGAATGTCAGAAGATATGTCAGAAGACATGTCAGAGAGAATGTCAGACGATATGTCAGATAGAATGTCAAAATATTTGCCAGAAAAAATGTCCGTACAAATGTCACAAGAAATGTCAGAGAGAATGTCAGAAGATATGTCAGAAGACATGTCAGAGAGAATGTCAGACGATATGTCAGATAGAATGTCAAAATATTTGCCAGAAAAAATGTCCGTACAAATGTCACAAGAAATGTCAGAGAGAATGTCAGAAGATATGTCAGAAGACATGTCAGAGAGAATGTCAGACGATATGTCAGATAGAATGTCAAAATATTTGCCAGAAAAAATGTCCGTACAAATGTCACAAGAAATGTCAGAGAGAATGTCAGAAGATATGTCAGAAAGAATGTCAGAAAGAATGTCAGAAAAAATGTCAAAAGATATGTCAGATAGAATGTCAAAAGATATGCCAGAAAGAATGGCAGAGAGAATGTCAGAAGATATGTCAGAGAGAATGCCAGAAGAGATGCCAGAGAGAAGGTCAGAGAGAATGTCAGAAGATATGCCAGAAAGAATGACAGAAGAAATGTTAGAAGATATGTCAGAAAGAATGTCAAAAACAATGTCAAAAGATATGCCAGAAAGAATGTCAGAAGAAATGTCAAAAGATATGCCAGAAAGAATGTCAGAAGAGATGACAGAAAGAATGTCAAAAGATATGCCAGAAAGAATGTCAAAGAGAATGTCAGAAGATATGTCAGAAAGAATGTTAGAAGAGATGTCAGAAAGAATGCCAGATAGAATGTCAGGGAGAATGTCAGAAGATATGTCAGAAAGAATGTCAGAAGAGAATGTCAGAGAGAATGTCAGAAGACATGGCAGAAGATATGTCAGAGAGAACGTCAAAAGATATGCCAGAAAGAATGTCAGAGAGAATGTCAGAAGATATGTCAGAAAGAATGTCAAAAAAATATGCCAGAAGGAATGTCGAAGAGAATGTCAGAAGATATGTCAGAAGATATGTCAGAAAGAATGTCAGAAGATATGTCAGAGAAAATGTGAAAAGAAATGTCAGGATAGAATGTCAGAAGAAATGTCACAAGATATGTCAGAAAGAATGTCAAAGGATATGCCAGAAAGAATGTCAGAGAGAATGTCAGAAGATATGTCAGAAAGAATGTCAGAAGAGATGTCAGAAGACATGTCAAAAGAGATGCCAGAAAGAATGTCAGAGAGAATGTCAGAAGATATGTCAGAAGACATGTCAGAAGATATGTCAGAGAGAATGTCAAAAGATATGCCAGAAAGATTGTCAGAGAGAATGTCAGAAAATATGCCAGAAAGAATGTCAGAAGAGATGTCAGAAAGAATGTCAAAAGATATGCCAGAAACAATGTCAGAGAGAATGTCAGAAGATATGTCAGAAGACATGTCAGAAAGACTGTCAGAAGATATGTCACAGAGAATGCCAGAAGATATGCCAAAAAGAATGTCCGACTAGAAAGTTGCCAGAAGAACGTCAGAAGATGTGGCAGAAAGGATGTCAGAAAGAATGTCAAAAGGTATGCCAGAGAGAATGTCAGAAGATATGTCAGAAAGAATGTCTCAAGATATGGCGGAGAGAATGTCAGAAAGAATTTCATTCTAAATGCCGGAGAGAATGTCAGACAAAAGTGGAGTCAACAAGCGGAGTTGAAATGACATGGTGGGGATCACTCGAAGTAAAGTAATTTTTATTTTTTGTTTTTTTGTTTTGTGGTATACTGGTCGGTTGGTAAATCAACTATGGTTTTGCTTGATATCATGTTCTAGCCTCCCTCCAATTCCCATCTTCAACCGAGAGCACCGACCCAGCCCGACGAATCAAGGCTCATGGCAATTGCTTTGCTTTTTCCGCAAATGATGAGCTTGCAGCTTTGATTGCATTCTTTGATTGAATTGGGGATAGTTGGGCAGATGTTTCGGCAAAGCGGAATTCAGGCCATCATGGGCCTGTTCTTGCGCACATCGTGGACCATTGAGCACTCTCGTGACCACTGAAAACCAAGGCTCCCAGAAAGTGCAGTGAACGGTGCTCTCATTTTTGTGGGGCTCAAGGCTGCTCTTGGAACACAGCTTTGGGAGCCTTGGCGCCTTTGGGGCCTTGGATTTGCTGTTTTCAGGGGCCCCAAGGGGCTCTCCTCTTCTAGGGTCAAGGGCTGGGTATTTGTTTGCAGTTGAAGCTGGCCACAACAAGTGCGCTCGCCTGACAAGCGCGTCTGGCCTCAGGAACGCTTCTTGCTGTTTTTCACAGACCCAGAGGAGAAAATGCCTGGTCGAGGATTGGCAGTTCAAGAAAATGTCAGTCATTCTTAGTCCAAATGATTCATGAAAATCCCAGTGACTGAGAGCAGCTTGCAGTTTCAATCTTGCACTCCATGAGTTTTATCGAGTTTTTAAAGCTCGGTTGCACTCACCTCCTGAATCGTTCTGCAGCAAGCTGTTGCATGATTCAGGCTACAGCCACCTGCCACGGAAGACTGTTTTCCTCTTTACTGGCATTCAGTTATTGCTGGTTGGTGGGTGCTGGGTTTGCAACATGGCAGACCTTATCGAACTGACATAAGATGGTTTAGACATGTTTTGACTTTTGCAGGTCTCTTCGTCACTCGACTTTGTACGATTTGTAAAGCTCTGAGCAGTTGTAGAATCACCTTTTCACCGTTTTGCCAATGATCTGAGGTAATATCTTCATTGGCCTTGGTTTTCCTCTTTTCGCCAAGTCCTTAGTTTGTCAGGTATTTCCGGCAAGTGGATTGGATGTGCTTCAAAGTAGTTATCCTACCAGATGCCAGAAGAACTGGGGGGCCGTATGGCCCCAGAGATTAAATGTAGAATGCAAGGAATTTTGTTGAGAATTTTCAATCCATAGCTACTGTGCGACACCCCTAGGATGACATGGGAATGTATAGCACATTAAAGATCATCCGAAATTGCTGCGCAAATATCCAAGATCAAAGTCTACATGATGTCATATGATGTGATATGTGGATATCTATGTATATATATATATGTGTGTGTGTGTGTTTATTTATTTATTTATTTATTTATTTATTTATTTATTTATTTATTTATTTATATATATTTTTTATGTATTTAACTCTATATATCAATATATATATATATATGTGGTGGTTTCTTTTTTCTTCTTCGTGCATGTTTCATGCGGAGTGAGTAGTAAGAGGCTGGTACCTCCATATACCTCCCAACATCCACCGGCCTTTTTCCCCGGCCTCTTTCCCCTCACACGTGTGTGATCAATCTCTGAAGTAATTCCCTATCAATTCATAAACGATGCGCAAACCCGAAACAAAGCCATTGATCAATCCACATGGCTTTTTATTCATTGTGAGATAATAATATGCATCATAGGCGCAAGAGAGAATGTCGAAAAGCCGCAAGATGTTGATACCACAGGTTCAAATCTGGAGCAGGTTTGACTGATCCAAGCGAATCGAAAGCCAGCTGCTTGTTTTGCCAAGGTCATCAGCCTCATACCTATCCGCTTCAAGATCCTCCCGTGCATTTTCTCCCACGAAGACATTGATGCCCTTTTGGCAGAGGACTTGAATTCATACCTTGGCTGAGCTGAAGCAGCCACCAGTGACACATAGTGACACCATCCCCACGGTTCGCGATCAGTTTTGATTCATCATGACTGGATCCCAGCACGCACGCCCTTGGACGAATTGTGGTGGTGTAGCTGTCACACCCTTGGTCATGAGTTCGCGATAGTTAGCAATAATTTGCAATAGTTTGCACTTTCCAGTTTCGTTTCCACAGGATGTGCCAGCTAAAGAGGAGGCAAAGCCGGCAGAGGACCCAGAGATGCTCGGCCAAGTGAAATACTGTACCAGATTGTACCAGTATGAGCTTCAGACCGGTCAACATGGCGGCATTTGACAGATTAAATGATTATGTTTGAACATGTTTGAACATGTTTGAACCAATTCCTGCCAACATTTAACTGCAGAGGGTAGCAGAATTAGAGCGCCGCTTCGCTTGAGTGACCTGGGAGATGGCGCTGGAGAGAGAGAGAGAGAGAGAGAGCACAATTAGGGAAATGCCGATGAACACTCGGTGATGCCTGAGGAAGCAACATGGCGATGCCGATGATGAAGCAATGCAGAGAAATATGTCGCTTTGAGGCTCACAAGCGATCACCACATGCAGAAATGAAGGCTCGGTATTTTGCTTGGTCCCAAAATCCAATAATATCCTGGCCAGAGAGGCCATTGACTAAGCCATTGGTTGGCCGAGAGGAAGTGCCAACAGGCAAACCGGCGTATTTTTTTTAAGATTTTGTTTCTTGGGGTACAACATGTGCTCCTAAGAGCAAATTCTACCTCGCTTGTGGTTCTTGTTATGGCATCCTGATGTGACGTATTTTTGTTCAAAAGGACTCAAAAACATCAGTGGCATGTCCTTGTGGTTTCGAAGGTAGTTCGATGATGTTCAAGAAGCACTCAGATTTCCAAGGCCCCAAAGGCCCCAGAAAGGGGGGACTTTGTTGCCACAAGCCCACAAGCCATGCGATCGATTTTTGCAGAGAAAACTGACAGGGTAGACCTGTTTCTCAGCGCCAACAGGCCGCGGCTGGACATGGGGCACTGGGGCACCTTTTTTTTGCTGTACAGCGAAGAGTTTGCAAAGAGTTTGGTGATGCTCAACTGCCACTGGCAGGCTGCCATTTCATTAATTCATCATTGGCCAATACTTGTACATGATAATCCGAAACAGGGAGCTCAGCAGATCCAATTGAAGTGACAGCTCTTTGCAGGCTGTTCCCCCTTCTTTTTGCAACATGCCATGTTCCTGGAAGCCGGCTGTAAAATTGTGGCAATTTGCGTTCAGAGTTTCAGTGCTCAGCCAAAACTGTGTCTGAAACCAACTGTTTGCATTGCATGCCACGAGGTTGCTGCTCAAAGCAGAAAATTCGGAAAGATTATTTTAGTCCACTTAGTCGCTGAGGATGTGAACCGCCAAGGTTGCGACAGTTGCAACAGAAGTTTGGTGGTTCACTCTTCGGTGGCCCCACTGGAACAAGGTTCTTTCTCATCAGTTGGCTATGAAAAAGACGTGACGGTCATGACACGTTCGATGTCTTTACAAGGATACTCCAGTTACACATACGTGAAATGACATGAAATAGTCCATCGAGGTGCATTGAGCAATTGAGGGTCAAGAAGACATGCGCCAGAGGCTGCAGCATTGATGATCTGGAAACGGCCTTGAATGGTAGGTTGCTACGGAAAAGATTTTGATGCAGGTGCCTGCAGAATACGCCAACCTGCCCCGGCTGGACGGAATCTGGGCATGAAGTCATACAAGATCAGCCAATTCCATGAACATTGCGGTGCTTCGGGTTATTGCCTTCAAAAAATAGATCCCTCTTGATCCTTCGAAAACCTTGCAAAAAACACGCGTGATATGGCAACTGTATGCAACTGTTAACTTGTTGTTAGTGTTGGTACAGCAGTTGACCACCGAGGTCGCGCTGCAATTGAGTTTACCATCAAGCGTGGCCCGGAAGCAGGAACTAAGGTGTTGGAGGCTCAGAGCCTTGCGGAGCCTTGCGGAGCCTTGCGGAGCCTTGCTTGAAAGCGAGCAATGAAACTTGGTGCCCAAGCCAAAGCATCAAAAGACCAATGCAATTTCAACCAAACCTGAGCAAACAAGATGCGAACAAGGCAACTAGCATCAACCAGTCAACCAATTGCTTGCGCGCAAAGAATCTTTTCACACTTTTTGACTCAACATATATCCACGAGTTTCAGGGACAGAATGGGTCCACGATATTCTTAGCTGGTTGCGGCCAAGGTACTCCCTGGACTCCGAGCTCTATGACGCAGTGCCTTGCAAAGCAGAAAGCCGCAGATGAAGTAATTAAGACGTACTTTGTTTAGAGAGAAAGAACGAGGTTTTTTTCAATTCTTCATGTTTGATATATCAATTCTAATCATATTCGTCTATTTGTATTACATTCATGTATATGAATTGGATCAAGTATGTTGTCAGATCTGGAAACATGAGAAGTTGTACACACAACATCACGCAACCATTCTTTCCCTTGCATGCAGGAGACCTTGCAATTCACGAATTGTCCCATTGATTGCTCGGTGTTTCTGGGCTCACATCCCGCAGCAAGGCCAAGTTCACCTTGGTTGTTGATGGCTGGTCCGCTCCTTTGTCTGTTGGGGGCCTCAAACTGCAGATGATGCCTTTCAGGTTGTTGATTGACAGTGCACAGTGTAATTTTACAGAATAATGCGCTTACTTTTTCCAGGGTGCCACCGCTTCAGCATGCTTGCAGTTGCAGTTTACTTCCCATTTTCATTATTTCTTTGAATGATTACGTTGTGCAGACTGGCCGACTAAGGCTGGAGATTTTGTGGACCTGGTGCAGAGGGGCTTTTACAATGGGTGTGGGGCTATGGCTTCATGAGGGATCAAGAGATGGCACCGGTTGTTTGAAGTTCTTGAGGGCCTGAAATATCGATGGCATGTTGAAGGAAGTAGGTACAATTTATATCCTATACCTTTGAACCTTCAAGAAAATGAACCGTGTCTTTGTGAAAACAGCATGGTGAACATGGTGCTCGGCACTCCAATATGAAATCGCAGCATTGTTTGGTCATTGAAGTTCCGCCAGCTTAGGATGCCGATTCAGCGTGCAGATGGCTTCATTATTCAGCCTGCTTCCCAGTTGTTGTGAAGTTCTTGTGGTTTTGCTCAACTTTTGTATCTCGATGTTTGGCTATGCCGTGGTTTTGTGTTGGTGACGGCCGGGCGTGGCCTTGCCCAGGACAGGAGATCCCGGCCCAGAGAAAGGTGGTGGATTTCAGCCCACGCCAGGCGGCCCTGCCTGAAGCCCAGTCTGGGTGCTACCTGTCCTGCGCCCGCGAAGCTTCAGCGATGCTGCAGCGATGCTCCAGGTGAGACTAATCCCATTGGAAGTTGGAATCCGTGGTCGCCCTGAGGCCTGGGTGATTTCTTGGAACATCTTACCCTAACGAGCTTGGATGGTCACGGACATCCAAACGCATGAGCTTTGGAAAATCATGCTTTGGATCATCATTAATTGTATAATCTAATTGGTTGAGAGAGATTGATAAGGAAGAACAGCACTCAACACTTGCTAATTAAACTGTTCAAGACTGCTGCGGCATTCTTTCAGCTGGCCTTGAAAATGTGTGCAGACGCTCTATGGCGAGACTGTGGATGAAGCCCGCCTGGTGGGCAAGGAGGTGAAGATCCCTTTCCAGGCAAGGGGAGATTCCTACATTTGATTGCATTATGTACCTTCATACATTCCCCATTCTTCCGGGTCAACCATCTATTGATATCTATTGACCATAATTGGCTTTTCAATTTTTGAATCATTTTTTGAGTTTGCAATGCATGGTGATGCATGGTGTATGTTATGTTTATATTTGGCGATCGACAAGGGATGTAGCCAGCATGTCCTACATGCAAGCTCCGCACAGCAGCTCTCATCATTGTGCAAGCTGAAGATCGAATGGACTCGCGGAGGATTCGATAGTGCCATGCCCGCCGTACCCTCGTGGCCACTTGCCGAGGCGGATGGAACTGTGGCCTTGGCGCGAAGGGAGTTTGACAACGACACAGTGCTAGTCTCAAGAAGGGTGGCGTTTGCAGGTTTGGCAACGGGCTGAATTTCATGTCGCAGTGCCTGTTTTGTGCGAGTGGGTGCCAGCTAGTTTCCTGTTTTGTGTACGCAGCTGGTTCGCAACACAGCTGTTAGGAATTTGGACATGTTTGGATTCGACCAGTTGTGGATGAGTCAAAGAGCTGAACTGTTCGCGGAAGTGATTTGTCAAGCAAAAATTGTGCATGCTCGTGCATACGTGTGCATGCTCAAAAAGGTTTAACCTAGAGATGAGGGAAGAACACTTGGAATCGTGTGCAGTGTAATTTGTGATGCGTTTATTGTGTTTCATATCGCCTGAGGCATCTTCGCAGGTGTTCTTCTTCCTCTTCGAATCAGTGGGTTGGCTCAACTTGAAGATAAGAGGATCTGTGTCTAGGAATGTTTAGGAGACTGATCAACTCATCTTCCTCCACACTTACACATCTCTATGCTGCAATTGTTTACTCCAATCAGTTCGCCGATGGCAGTCAAATCAGTAAGGGCGGCGGGCTTCTCGTGAAAAGGTCACCTTGGTCAAATGCACGCAGCCATTTTGGTCCTCCAAAGAACCATGACTGATCAGACCTTGCCACATGAAACTCATTTTGTTGCCCGCCCAGTTTGAGACTCTGGATGTGTCGGCTACGGTTGATCCAGTTGAGTGCCAAAGGTTTGACCTGCCCTGTTTGGGTTCACCCTAGGCCTTTCTGAAAAAAGTTGGCCATATACAACCCCATCAGGCCAAGACAGCAAAATGCAAGAGAACACAAGAGATATCATTGCCATAACCCACATGTGTGCACTTTGGACTGTGAGTCTGCATAGTTGCTTTTGCCCTGGACCGGCGCTTGCGGATATTCTCCCGCTTCTGGCTCAGCCTTGTGAAGGATTCTTTGGGGGATGGGGGTTGGAGATGGTTGGTTGGGGTATGATGAGGTTGCGGGGTTGTGCTTTCTGCGCGCAAAGAATTGTTTTCCTTTGATGCCAGCTATGTTCGGTTCACAAGAAATCATAAGATCCGAAAGGCAAGTCTGAGAGCATTGGTGATCTGCTGCACCGTGCAGTCACGTTAGTTACTAGCGAAATGTTGGAAAGCAAACTGACTTGTTTGCGCGAAGGAAGTTCAAGCTCTACAATGGCTCCTTGGAGAATTGCTGCGAAATGCCACCATTGCAAAGAAAAACGCAATATTGTCCTTGCCTTCATTGAAAATCAGTTGTTGGACAAATTGCCGTACAAGCTCACAGGGTCAAGGAGCTGTTTCTCTCCATATCGAGTATTGACATGCCAAGGTGCTCATTAGGAGCGGGATTTGTCATGATTTGTCCATTTCTAGAAGTTGAACTGGATTGTCATAGCTCTGCCAAGATGCCATGGAATTGCATGAAATGCATATTGCCTAAGGCTGCTACACGAAGACTATTGCTGGTGCTCTTGGGTCTTGAAAGGATCAGTTTCTTGGTAAACTTGGACAGGCGACCATCCTTGACCCTTGCCCTAGCTTTGGTAAGTTTGAATCATTGCCGAGCAACGAAACATCATTTGCTGCTGATGTAGATGAACGCACGCAGTTCGGCTTTCCTTTGCAATCCCTGAGCTTTTGTTACTCATTGGTGTTGATTCTCGTCCCTGGTTCACAAGGTGGATTCGACATCGATGGTTGCACGAGCATCATGATTGCATTGGCAGGTAAATGCACAGGGTCGCAAAGCAACCTGCAAAAGATGTTGCGGTAAATGTGATTATGATTGCTTGTGAAGGCACACTTTGGCATGGAATTATGGATTCAATGCACCAGTGAGGGTCTTTGGATTTTGCGTATCCACCTCTCCACACCTCTCCTTGGCGTCTCCTGCAAGCTTCCGGTGTTGCGCCATGGGCTTCCCCCAGTGCTTCACTGTGTCTCGCGGACTTCTCAACAGAAGATGAAGAGATATGTGAGGCATGCCAATGAACAATAGCACGTATGAAATATGAACAAATGATATGTGAGAGAAAACACCGGAATGCCAAAGATCATGCCGGAGGAGTGTCTCAGTAAACTGATATTGACCGAAATTGCCACCGCAAATTTGAGAGTCAGAGTTCCTGCCGGAGCACATGTCAGAATGTATGTCAGAGATTGTCAGAGGATAGGTCCGGATATATGTCAGAATAGTGTCAGAGTGATGTTCAAAACATATGTCAGATGTGTCAGAATGTATGTCAAAAGACGTGTATGTTGTTCGAAGAAAATGTCCGAACAGCTCTCAGAACATGTCATGATTCACATCATGGCATGGTGGGGATCACTCAAAGCCAAGTCAATCTGCAGAAGCATTACGTATAGATATACTTATGGCATGTTGTAGTCAAGTACTTCTACCGATACTTTATTGCCATGAAGTTCTGCACGTTTATTTTTCCGGGCGTAAGTGTGGGAAGGACCCAAAAATAGGCAGCACCTGGCAGCACTTCAAAGTCTTGCAAGGTATCATTGTCAACGCTGATGCAATGATAGATGGATCCGCTGTTGCCTCGCACGCGAACGATTGTGCAGATTCTTGGCTTCGATCGTGCAGATTCTTGACCGTCGGACATTCCATCACATTCCATCCATGTTGTTACAGTACTTGACACTGAAGCATCACCACACGCACATTTGACAAAGCGATCAGCAGCAAGGATTGTGATTGGCGAGTTGCCTACGTCCCAGTCTCTTGGCTTCTCTTGGCCATACCAAGCAGTTGCAAGGAAAGGATGACCAGACTTTGCACGTGGCGTAAGGGGTCGCTGTCCATTGCAGTTTTCATCCACTGACCTTGATCAGAATTATTTGCAACATCCAAGAGCAGACACAGATTCGATCAATGCGTACACGTGCATACGCCATTTGATGCTCACAGACAGCGGCACCGTCCCTCTAAGTAGCATCAAGGCGGTGTGAACCCATGTTATGGTTGCTCTTGTTGAGCATTCTCGAACAAAACCGACATTGGAGCAATGCTGCCCTATGTAAGTAAACCGTCACTGTGCATGTGGTTGAGCCAGAGGCGAAAGATCACGCAGAAGGATCGGTAACTTGATTCAAAAGGAGGAAGAGTTGGACCAACTGGCTGGGCAGGCACTACACTGCATGTTTCAATCATGCTTCATGTAATTGTTGATCTTCAGTATGTGACCATTCCAGTGCAGCTTGAACTTAATGTGCAGTTGTTGGCCATAAGAAAGGGGAAGAGTCCATGAACAGGAGACATGTGAGCTAGTGCAGCCTCAAGATGACACAAAGGACTTTTACCGACGTATGGCCATGTATGGCCGGCACGTATGGCCGCCACGGCTTGCAGAAGCTGTGTAAGTGTTGTCCTTTGTCCTTTAATTCCACTGGCTGGTGCATCCCTTGACTGTAACCTCAGGAGCGCATCATCTATGATGGACTGTGGAGCCAATTTCCCAGGCTTGTGGACCCTTCCCGCTCCTTGGATTGCACCAGTGGTCAGGCACAGCAGCTATGCAGAGCCTACAGTGGACCTACAGTGAAGTGATTTGATTGCTGGACCTCAGGAATCTCCTTTGCAGCTTGAATCAGTTAGCTGAGCATGCAAATAGTTAATTACTTGAACCTTTGGGATCCTTTTGGCATGGGGTTTGGGTAGATTCATGCTTGTCAGCTCATCTCTGTCCAACCAGGATAGGCTGCCCGCCACTGATGCATGAATGGAGTGAACAATCAAAAATGATTAATTCATCGATCCATCCGGTAAAGCAGCAGAATGGATCGATGATTCTGTGTGTTGGTTCTCATCCCAGATGTCGCCAGCTGTCACAGAAGGGGCGTTCGAAAGCCCTCGAATCATGCGGAAAGACTCGCATTGATTCCGTGCCTTTGCAGGTGGTGTAGTGTTGTCCCACTTGGGCACAGCTGGTCCACCACTTGGATAGTCTACCCTTGCGTTTCTCAGGTTCAAAGTCGTATCAGCCAGCTCTGGGCATCAACTCCTCCAAGATTTTGGGCCGCATCCCTGAGGCAGGGGTGCTGGATGCCTCCTTGTGATGCAGTTTGCTTGGTTTCTTATGGGTTGTTCATGCACAAGTTCTTGTCAACAATACAGCCTAGATGGCAATATCCAACGATATCTTTTCAATATAATGCATGATCAATATTCATGCATAACATCCGCATTCATCTTGAAGCATTGTAGCGTAGTGCTCGTTCATGTTCATTCTGCGGCATTGGCGAACGTGAGTCAACGTCAGACAACATCATTCAATCTCAATTTGACGATGGATTGCCGCTGCTAGCACTGCAGATGCTGCACTTACAGCTGATTGTTGTCTGAGGTCAAGCACACCTATGCCTTGTGGGAAGCAAGCTACAGCCTCATGAACGAACATGGCCTAGGTTTGGGCGAATCCACATGTTCCGCCTTCTTGGTTGGAACAGGACCTTGGAAGCCCTGAGTCGATAGAGTCATACCATTGTCGTTGCGCCAAAGAAGATGCCTTTCAGGGCTGTGAAAGTGATGTTTCGCAGTCATATTATGTGCTTCTAGCTGGGGCAATCTGTAGGTTTGATATGATTTGATATGTCATGAGTCGGCATTCAATACAATTTCTACTATCAGTTGTTATAGCGCCATAAGTGTGACCTGTTGCTAGGAATTGGACAGGGTGGCACGGCTCTATTTTCCATTGGGAATCTTATGGCGATTGCTTTGGAAAGATGCAAGACTGCGCGCTGCGCGATTCTTGGCAGCCCTGAAGTACAATGGACGGAAATGCATGATGCAATGGAGGGCAAGCGGATTTTGTTGGGTGACTCATCCTGGCAATGTTTCAGATGTTGTCAGTGTTGCTGCGTAGTCCTGTACCTTTGTCCTCACTGCCAAGGATTCAAACCATGGGTGATCTTGGCGCAAAGTATGGCTTCTATGGTGAAGACCCTGGCATGGGTGGCGCAGGTGAAGCAGTTACGTTGGTTGACAAGACTGGTGAAGCTTGGGTGTTTCACATTTGTGGAGGCAAGCGGTGGGGAAGTGTGACGGGTTTCGCTTGGAAAAACATTCTAATTCTATGCATTCCAATGGAATTGCGTACTTGCAATATTTTGCAATGAGGGATTTCAGGGCAAGGATGCTTGTGATCCTTCCACCCACTCGTGTTTCTACTGAGCACCTTCAACTTGCCAAACGGTACCAACTTCCATGCTGCTAGGTGTGCCGACAACCGACGCAAATGCAGCCTGGGCCAATCAACGAGGAGCTTTGTGGGCTGCACAGCGCGTGCCGAGTGGACATGTGGCCGTGGTGGCGAATAGCAGCTTGCTGCGGAAAGAGGGCACCTCAAAGTCGAGAGATGAAGCGAAGCATGCTTGCTGTCAATATATCGTGCAGAGTCTTTTGTTGCTGTTGCCACTCCCTGCTTGCAATGTCATGTGATTGCACCAATGATATTTCTGCTTTCGAAGGCATGATCATCCGAGAGATTGATGTTCACGACAAGGATAACTTCATGGTTCATCCTGGATTGGTGGATTTGCTGCAGGACGGTGTTTTCATATGTTTTCATTCGTGACACCTCCTGACTGTCGCACAAAGAGTTAGTAAAAAAATGCCACCCATGCTCACAAATTCCGCACACTTGCAGGAAGCAAAGCTTTGGGATGGCACTGGCCCATTGGATTGGCAGAAATTGGTTGCGCCAAACATGGAGACCTTTAGCAGCTGGGGCTGAGTTTGGCCAACAGATTGTCATGTTGCTCACTTCCGTGGCGTCCAATTTGTTCTTGCCCTTCTGAGTACGGTACAGATAGTACAGTAATGTACAGTCGCATTGCTTAGCACCAGACGTAGTTTTGTTTGAGCCCGAGAGGCTGCCTGTGCAGCCACTGGTTAGGCTACTTTCCCGGCCTGGCACCGATTCCGATGTACTCCACCTTGCGTTGCTTGACCAAAGCAGTTTGCGCAGATAAATCGACGCCATCGATGCCTTGCTCCTGAGACTCGGGGGCGGCTGACATTGTTGACCTTCCAGGATCCAAACGCGTGAGTTCAACGTAACGCCGAGGTATGTGGGGTGTGTATCGTCAGGCTGCACCCAGCGCGAACATCAGAGCCACCAAAGATTTGAGCCTTGGGCACTTGGGCTATTTGCATCGCCTTGTTTGAGTCCATTTGCGACCCTGAGACTATGCAAAACACAGTGATTACATTTTGTAGCTTGAAAGCATCTAAAAATGACTGCAGTGCATGGGTAAACACTCCTCTGTCAAATTGGCAAACATGAGTTTGCAGTTTTTTAGCAGGGTATTTAGGGAGATTTGACCCTGGAGATTGCATAGCTTGCATGTCAAATCGCTTTGGATCACTTGCAGCACTTGCATGTGCATTGCATGTGTAAGGAGCAGCTTTCCCTTTTCAGTTCCTGTGGATGGCAAGGTATCCATCCTCGAGACTTGGCCAACAGCTTGTAGCAAAGTTGGTTCTCTGAATCTAGTGATGTCATGTGATGTCATATTATGTTTTCATCATTTTTCCATATTTTTCCTATAGGGTTTACTGCACTGGTGAATGTGCTGTTTTCTTATGTTTTCTTCATACTTGACTTCAAAAATGAAACCCAGCTATGGCTTGCCTGGCTGACCAAGCAACATTTTGGGAGTGCCGTCGGGCTTCCTTTTGGTGACAGTGAGAGTTGCAGAATAAGAGAAACATTTTTTCCCAAATGCTCGAAGTGCATGATTAGTCGTGCATAGACCATTACCTTAATTTGTGATGCTATGGCTATGGTGCATGTGGTTTGCCGTAGGTGGTGTCAAATTGATAAAGTGCAGCAGCTGGTGAAACTAAAGCGTTTGAGCGCATCATAGCATAGTGTGATGTGTTTGATTCAAGTTGCACTCTGCCATCAATCAGGACGTGATGAACTGGTTCCGCACGCACTACGAGGGCACGGAACCTTGCATATACGCTTACAATTGCAAACATGTTTTTGCATCAGACTTGTCAGACTTGTGATTGTTTAGCCTTGTTTCCAAATTGCATTGGCGGGACCAGTTGGTAGATGTTGCAGTTCGAGATGGAGTAGGTGGCTAGGTGACTAGCTGTGATACGAATGGCATATACAACAGCAATAGTTATTGTCGTTGGCTCCAGGAATTTGACATGCGCTATGGCAGCTTGGCTGGTCCATTCCAGACTCCGAACCGCTTTGAAGGTGGTGACGGACCCAAAGCCGCAACTTGTCTCAGAACTTGCAAACTGCAACGGGAATGGAAAGCAAGATAGGAAAACAGGAAACATGTCTTCGTGCTCTGGTGTACCAACCAGTTGTGGTCATTTTCCTTTGCATTCCTTCGCTAGATGTTGTGGGTAAAAATATGGATTACATTACATTGATGTACCCTCAGAGACCCTTTGGTCCAAATGCATCGGCCCCAGAGTCCCACAAGCAAAGGTACCTGGACAGTTCGCTCGATCCACGTCCATCCCACGAGTCCTGGCAGGGGAAAATGCAGCAAGTGACTTGTAGCTAGGAACATGGA
Organism: Symbiodinium kawagutii; assembly: GCA_009767595.1. Lineage (NCBI taxonomy): Eukaryota > Dinophyceae > Suessiales > Symbiodiniaceae > Symbiodinium > Symbiodinium kawagutii. The sequence goes on from VSDK01005847.1 coordinate 109,342, forward strand.
CACGAGATGACGCGAGTGAATTCGTGGAACTTTGTTGCGAAAGCCCCCCTAGGGTTGTAGCTGCGTATGGAATGTCAAGGGTTGCAATGTCAGCACAAGATTAGAGGCTCCAAACTTTGAATGGGATCTTCAAATGGATGCTTGCATTGAGTGTTGGACAAGTCATTTTTTGGCAGAAATGTCCACCTGCAAGCCCAGGAACTTCATACACAGTACTTCTGCAGTCAGGGGAGGTTTCCCAGCCACGTGTTGCTTGGCAACACTTGTTTCACTATCACTATGAAACATATATTTGGTCAAAAAAATGTCAATCGTGACACTGGGAGCCCGAAACTCAGATCCAGGAAGAGACCGGGGTGATGTTCTTTCAGTTTCTCAGGTTTGGTACGCACCAGATGCATCTGCATCATCCGTTTTTGTACCTTTTTTCGCATCCGCTCTAAGCGGTGCAGATGGAAAGCCACCCAGCCGCATTGGATCCTTTGTGCGTGGGACACATGGAAGTTCAAGCAGTTGGATTTGAGGGCGTACAGATATCCGGCGCAAGAAAGCCTACCAATTCAAGAAAGTGATGTGGTCAATGGTTTAGGTTTTGATGGTTTTTGCTATCTATGCAACATTATGCAACCATGCCGGGGACTCTCAGAGGTTCGATGTTGCAGCTTATGGCACTGGATCAATGAAGAGCTTCAGCTTTGCCTCCAAAGATGAAATTATGCCCGCATGGTGGGCGCACGAGCCTTGAACATAAAAATAGAGCAGAGATGATCTATTTTTTCAGATCTTTATTTATTAAAGGTCCTCGTGTAGCGTTGCTGGCGCTGGTGCGCACTGCTGCACCAGCACGAGACATTGACGCGCAGACAAGTCCATGCTTCGTGCACTCATGAAGCCATCCGAGCGATATCAACGGTTCAGGGGCAAAGCAAGTCCAAGTAAGCACGGCATAGAGGTGTTCCTGAATGCTTGATCAGTTTTTTTCACAGTGCACTTGAAATGTTTCATACATTTTCATAATGTGATAATGTGTGATATATGTGTGTGCTTCGTCTTGTTTGAGGGGGCAGATGTCAGAGTTATGGATTGAAAATATTGAAATCAGCATGTTCCTTTGCTCTTTGCATCCCAGGACTTTGTTGCCAACTGGATGGACCTGTGTTATCAGAACATGTCCGTAGCTTGGCACACGGAGAGAGATGAGGAAGTGCAACCAGGATGATGCGTTTGATCCATAGAGGATTCCCACCTGAGTACCAATAGGTATGCCTCAGCTCAAGATACAACCACCAGGCAGTTAGAACCTGATGATGAGATTAGCTATGTTAATAGTTTTCTTTGGGGGACAGCCTTTGAAGATCGACGGCCGCTACTTGAGCCTTCATTGTTGAGACTTGACCTCTGAGAATGGCACTGCAAGCAGCATCTACCATCATCTTGGAGGATTCGATCCGTTTTTTTTACAGCCTTGCTGTGACCAAGGAGCAGTACATTTATCCAGCGGTCTCTGCCCTGCAGCAGAAGGTCTACGAGGAAACTGAGGACGCCATCAAGAAAGCTGTCTCTCAATTGCAAGCTGTGCTCAGCATTGTTCAGCTCCATTGGGTGCGATGCGGTTTGCTATTCCAATAGGGTTATGACTTTTGTAGTAATTATTTGGAACGTTTCGTCGACTTACACAATCAGGCACCATGGGATTTGCTGTGTCCAGCTGTGCTGTGGCAATGCGCGACACGTTTCCGAGCATTTGTGTAGAAAACTTTACATAGCTGATGCCAGCCAGAGGAGCCCCTAGATTTTGGATCTCCTGACAAAGATTCCGCAACATGATGTCCCCACAGCACGGAAATTGAATTTGCGCGCAATAAGCACATGCGCCCAAGACTAGACGTGGAAGCAAGAGGCAGAGAGAGGCACAGCAGGATGTCCAGCAAGAAAGTTTAGGTTGTTTAACTAAGGAAAGTTCCAAGCATTTAGCCGAGCTTGCAAGTGCCTTGGCATTTCACGGATTCTGCAGGAAAACTGGTATTTGATAGCAACACAAGGCAACGTTTTCAAAAGGATGATGCGGAGAGCATTTGAGAGGCTAAACAGTTCAAGAGCAACACAGCACTTACTTCAGACGCAGCAAGCATGACAAGCGGCCTACGCATGGTCAGGTGATGCCAGTTCTCTAGCCAAAATCTAAGAACGTGGGCCCGTCCTGTTCAGGTGGCATCCAGCGGAAAGTGACCGAGGAATGGTGGCAACTGGCCGAAAAGATGGTTGTGCCTCGCTCCAAGAAGCGACAAACATTGTTGACATCAGCCGATGAAACCATTGTAAACGCTACGGTAATAAGTAATATCATGAAAAGCCGATCAAATATCAAAGGCCCATTTCAAAAACACCTTGTAAACCTTTCACAGCACAGCATAGCCGCGTTTAGGACTGATGGGTAATAGGTCCTGAAAATATCAACCTGTGAGCCATAGTATTTGAGAAGGAGGCTATTGGGATGATAATTGTAGGACAGCTGGGCTTGAGTAGACATGTTTGCAGGTGAGGTATGCTGAATCTACTGTATTGAGGGGGCTTGCATGGCGAGGTGCAGATCGCATGTGCTGGGACCTAGAGATTAGATGAAAGAAATGCACGTCGCATCCCAAAATATCCAAAGTTGCTGGCAATGAAGTTCCAGAGAGAGAGAGAGAGAGAGACAGAGCTCCAGGTGTCCCGTTACAGCACTGCATGGGGGTAGTTTTTCATGGTATGCACAATCCTGTACGAGTACTGCAGTTGCCACGGCAAATTCAGAGGGCGCAGGAAATATCATGGGTTGCAGTAGGTTTGTTTGAATGCTAATTAGGTTCCATAAGTTCTGAAGTCGTTCACTTTCAACGAACCCCGTGGACCCCCAGGGTCCACATGAAAGACGGCACTTGCTTTCGATCAGCAGCTTCGACCAGGTCCGATATAACGATCATTTCTTCAACTACCCAGAGTTCGCTCCAACGAGCGTTGCTTGATTTGTGCTTGATGACCGGGCAGTTTTTTTGGGGTCACAGGCTACTATCAGCAAAGATTAAATACAATCAAACTGTTTCTATTGCCCTACCATTTGTTTCTCCTTGGCTTACTTTCGATGATTGCTGCGTTTGTACATAGCAAGACATTTTCGCAGCGAGAGTGCGCTGGGATGTGATTTGCATTCTTAGAAGGCACGTTCCCAATGCAATGAGCAACTCAGTTCCTTTGCGCCTTCCTATGCGCGTCAGGTTGGGTCAGTTGGATATCCAGCCTTTTGGTTGGAGATGATTGGTTACGACCAGGAGTTCTACAGGCGCGTGAGTTATCTGGAGGGATCTAGTGCCCGCAGAGTGTCAATACAAGTCACTACTAAGACTCTACTGTACCTGTTATCTCCTTTGATTGTCCAGATGCTATTTTATAATTAGTCAAATCAATTCCAATGAAGCCATCTGAACGGTTTACAATCCATCCAAGGACTCGCGGGCCTTTTCCGTTCGGACAGATGTGCTTTCGCCTTTGCAAGCAACAATTTACCAATCCCATTCCGAAGTCACTGCTGCACCACACGGAAGATTTCAGAAGAACAAGAGTCATAGATGCGGCTTTGAAAGCTCCAATTCAATGTCAGTGCCACTGAGTGAGGCTGCTGGGTTAAGGCTTGACACTGACTATGTCATATACCCGAAGAAGCTGTACTCACTTCATTCCTTGTTTGTCGGAGTGCACACGGCACCAAACCGCCGATGTTGCTGCACAGGCCGCACTGGTTCCAGAGGTCAGCGTTTCTTCCGTCCATGTTGCCACCATCAGTTCAGGAGCAGCTTACATTTAGCATTTTTGCACATGATTTCGACCAAGAAGCACCCTGTTTCTACGGTTGAAGCACATGATGTGCTTCTTGATCCTGCGCCACGGTCTTTAATCCCAAGACCTCAGGAGCAACTGAGCGCCACTGCTGTAGTGGAGGTGCACGTCAAGTCGGTGAAACATTAAGTTGTATAAAAGGAAGTCATTGTAAGAAGAAGTTTGAAGCGGAAGAAGTTTGGAACACAGATCTGGACAAAACGAGAGAAGTTGAAAGATTTGAAAGGATCTCCCATTGCAAGGCGCCTGCATGGACCTCCCTGCCACCTTATGGTGTTCTCAGTTGCTTGGCTTACCTTTGTTTGCAAGTCATGCGGTTGACCAATCCCCTAGTCGTCGAATACATTCTTACTGGCGCCCTGGGATCGCACAGAGGGGAAGGTTGCACAACGTGGCACGGCACAGGAGCTTGCTTGTTGTGGAAAGGTGTGACGTGCTCGACAGGTTTTGCGCTCATCACCCCAGCCACAGCCCTGACGACCTACTTCATTGGCTATCGTCGAGGAGCGCTTCTTTAGTTCTGATGCACCAGCTGGGTGATTGATAATGCTGGCATGAGATTGTTTCCTTAAAATCACTCCAAGATCCTAGAAGATACTAGCTGGCCGAAGAGTTAGCTTGCTGATGGGCTGTGCAGCGCTTTCGCCTTCAGCTGTCGCTGAACTCGCAGAGATGGCAGAAAAAAAACTACATCATCCCAAGTGCGTCCCCAAATGAACCCTTTATAAGGGACTAATTGTGGGAGAAGGGTTAAACAGATTTTTCCAGATCAGTCAGAAACACATTTATTCGGATCAACGACAGTTTTGTTGATCAAAACAATTATCGCCTTTGAATTTTTTTCCAACAGTAGACCAGGGGGTGCAACCAGGCAGGAAGGAAGGAAGAAAGGAAGACAGGAAGAAGGGAAGCAAGGTCGCTATCATCCTCATCGTCGCAGTCATCATTCTCATGGGTGGAGCTGCGCCCCCCCAACCCCCCCACCTCACCATTGTCATTATTTTCATCATCGTCGAAATCATCATTCCCGAGTGTTGCAAATACCATGCAAATAGAAGGCACCAACTTCAAAACATGGGCAAATACAATGCGAATTGTAAAGGTTCCAGTGCTATCATCCTCATCATCGTCGAAATCATCATGCTCATGGAAAGGGCCACCTCATCATCAACAAAATCATCATGCTCATGGTGGGGCTGCCCCCCCAATCCGCCCGCCTATCATCATAAATCAGCATAAATGTTTCTGGATCCCCCAAAAAAATAACAACATTCTTCTTTTTTACAGACAATAGAAACCCCATTAATTTGCTTTGATTCTCATATCTATTTTTGTTGATCCAGAATATTTTTGTTTGATCCTTAGATTGTGGAGTTCATCGAGCGGCTCGACCCAGCCAGACAGCAGCCGAAAATGAACAACAGAACATATAGGAAGTAGAAAGAAAAACAATCGGTGGAGCCACGAAGATTGTCAAGATGCATCTTTCAAAGCGATTCCTCCTTCGTTTGACTATTGTATGCATTTGTACGGTTATCATGCTGGAATTGGTCCCCCGGATTTCTCCCCCTGAACCAGCTTTTCAGGCATGCAAGCTGCTCAAGCAGACGGGTACACCCAGTTGTCTGCCTGAGCTTCGTTTTGCTGACCGGCAAGATCCTTTTGACAGCACACATTGCTGCCGCGAGGCAGAGATATGCAGAGGTATGCAGAGCACCAAAAATTTTGGCCGAACTCTGCTACTGCCTCGATTTTCCATTTGGGAGAGGTGACAACTTGAAGATCTCATCCAAGGAGCAACGCAGCAACGCGCATTTGTAGAATCCTGATAGTCAATGTGTTTTCAGCTAGCTCTAGATCCCTTTCTCGGGTTTTCATCAAGGCAGACATGAATTTTGGCCAGTGGAGTGTGAATATCCGCTTGTGAAAAAGCAGGTTTTGTGTTTGCGTTCACGCCTATCGGTCAAGCAATAGGGCTGTGTCCGGTTCACAATTCGATTATATATTCCTCTGAAATGATTTTAGCCTCCAGTAGGATTCAGAACACTTGACTTGTCAAATTCTCAAAGCTTGCATGAGGAAGGATGTGGAAGGATTGGGCAGTTATGGTTTATAGCATGTTACAGCTGTCATGGCAGGAATTTGTTGGATTTTCTCCTCAGTTGCCTTGAGGATATGACCCCTGCTGGCAAGAACCTGTTTGACGGGAGGTATGGTTCTTTCGGTGCGGAGCCCAATTCACAAGTCCTGGAGTTGCTGGCAAGTTACCCACTTCTCTTTGAACACCATTCCGAACAGAAGCAGCACGTTTGTTCAAATGTCACGCTTTTTTGCTTTCATTTTTATGGTGATATGATGTGATATGAACACCTTAGTTGCCAAATGTTTCACGTGTCCTTGGTCTTGTCATTCGATAAAAGGGCTGGCGAGATCAGCGATAGATCCTCAGGCCGAAGATTTCTATCGGGTTTGCTGCAGCGCGGTCTAATTTGCAGTTTGGACCACTTGGGTTTTGAGTTGTTTGTCCATATATGTTTCATTATGTTTCCCTAGTTTTGACTGTGGACGCATTTTCTGTTTTCTGTTTGTGGACTCTTTGTTTCAGGCTATGTCACTGAAGGGGCTGCCTTCCTGCGCAAGATCAAGCAGGGTGACATCGTGCAAGAGGTCAAGGTCAGGACTTCTCCTCTGACACATGTCCTGAGTGTGTAGTCTAATTATGTTTGTAGTTAGCATTGCCATGCATTTTTTCTCTTGCTGTAGGGCAAACCATGGGACGCCCTGGCAAAAAAATGGCATTGCCATGTTTGAGTTTTCAATCAGCAGCTTTCACAAAATGTGAAATCAACACCGCAGGTTGTCTCTGGAGCCGAGAACCTGAAGCAGCCCAGCTGAGCTCACGGCATCTCTCAAACAAAACCCCCAGAAATTGCGGAGAGAGAGGGCAGTTTTAGACAGTCATATGGAAATAAATAAGTGATTGAACTTTTCTTAGATTAAGACAGACCCAGAAGACACGGCAATTTCATTATTTACTGATTTTGATTTGTGATGCCAGTGAGAAATGAAAGGTGCGTCAGCGTGGCTGACTTGTCGATTTTCGAATCTATTCAATTAAAGACGGCAGAGGCATGAGCATTTCCCAAATACTTATGTTCTTTCAAATCATGCTTTGTTCGTACATGGGTTTGTTGTCAATACTCTTGATTACTTCTACTCTGACAAAAAGAGAGTCAGGTAGGTAAAGGTAGAAGTTCTGCCCTCCGCTGTTTAGCTTTCCCATGGCATCGCTTGAGGGAGCCTCGTTTCAGGTGGCTCATGACCTTCAATAGATCAGGTTCATGCCTGGATACAAAATCAAGGTGCTTCATTAGCACGGTGCCATGCGATTTGCAACTTTTCGGTGGCTGGAACTCATAGCTTGCATCAAGCTGCCCAAATGAAGATATATAAAGATTGACATGCCGATCGCTCACTCTTAAACCTTTTCTGCCGTGAGATAGAACAAACTCTTTATACTCTTTTAATGTATAACTCGTGCATTTAGTTTATATAGTATGCGCAATTGCACTGCATTATGTCTATTCCACTTGCGTTGAAATACGGGTCAATGATCCGCAATTCTTGGCAGCAGATGGCCAGCTTTGAGTTGTTCCCAAGTTTTCATCATTTCAATTTCACTCGTTCGGTTGATAGCTTGTCAGGTGCAAATATGCGCAGTTGGCCTGGGCATGATCAGATGGGGAAAGTTTTTTGAGATTGACAGCCAGATGTTTTGGTGGCTTTGTGATGTTTTTGCTGATCGGATCCTTTGTGTCCCTTCAGGTGTTGTAGAAGAACTTGTAGTTTGCGTCTGCGTAGGGTAGAAGAGACCGAGGATTCAATCTGACTCGCGCGCGGCTCGTTCACTCTTCCTGAGATTCCTAGATACACTGTCATGCTGCAATGAGAGTAAAGCAATGGAAACCAGGCTGGGTGATCTTGGCTATAGCATGGCTTGTCTCCAGCTTTGTTGTGTGCCCATGCAGAACTTTCTCCCCGCAGAAAACTTTGCAGCATTTTGCAGCAACATGGTGTGGGACCTTTGCGTGCAGCGCCAAACAAGGAAGACCCACAAGGAATCAAGCGAGTCGAGGAAACGCCGGCAGATGAGGCTGATGCCTTGACTTTGGCACGCCGTCAGCTGAAACTTGCTGTGGACCAGCAAGCAGCTGCACGAGCGCAAGTGGACACGGCGCTTGTACAAGTGGACATGACAGTGGAAGACTTGCAAGCGGCCAGGCGAACAGGAGATGAGCGGAAAATCAGGAAGGCGAAGGAGGAGCTGAAAGAAGCGAAGGAGGAGGTGAAAGAGGCGAAGGAGGAGGTGAAAGAGGCGGAGGAGGAAGTCCAGGAGAAGGTGGACAGGGATGAAACAGCCTTGGCCAATGAATTGGCATCGATCGGGAAGCCAGAAGGTTTGGACGCTGGCGTGCAACTCTTCAAGCTCAACCAGTCCTTGACAGGAGATCGTATGAGTGGCACAGCGATGCTTTCAAGGAAGACGATTGGAGGGGCTTGGGATGCAGCCTTCGAGGAGATGGAGCAGGGTCATGCCTTGAGGGTTGCAATGGTGGGCATGCCAGGCATTGGCAAGTCCCGCTCCCTTACCTACGGCCTGTGGCGTGTGATGAAAAGAGAGGTGCCTCCTGTAGTCGTCTTCGAAGCACGGCGTGGACGGAAGGTGTTCATCTTCACTTGGCAAAATAACCAGTGGGCCGTGCGCAGCGTTGACATCAACGACTGGAAACCCGCTAGCTAGTTGCAAGTACTTGCAGGATGAGAGGAATTTCTATCCATCGATGCATGTACGTCTGAGTGGGGTGATGCAATGTTGCCCGCTAAGACCATCAAGGCATGCAGTCCGGACCGGAAGCATCACTCGGACTTTGTCAAAGATGGTGGCATTTACGTTTATGTGGAGGCTTGGTCAGAAGCAGAGGTAGAAGCAGCTCATCCCTACATTGATGGCGCCCCAAAGCTTTCTGAAATGCTCGGGAGGTTCGAGCAAGTGGGTGGCAACCTTCGTGTGTTACTGTCCAATGTCATGGAATACGACAAGTATGTGTCACTGCAAAGGGAAGACCCAAAGAATTTGCGCGCCGAGGAACGAGCAGTGCGGGGAGATTTGGACACTCAGGGAGAGCAGATGCTGACCAGGCTTTTTACCTATTTCAGCAAAAATGGCAGGTCTTCCTTTGTTGGCTTTTGCTCCAAAGGTGCTGCAAAGATGGTGCTTGACGCTCACTATGATGACTTGATGAAGATCTGGAGCAATCCCGATGACCCGGAGGGAGATTTCTTGTTTGAACAGTTTGTGGGCACTTTACAACCAGCCTTCTGGAGGGCCAGCATCTTGACCGCTACAGCATCACGAGAGAGGCCGGGAAGTGGAACCATACGAAGTGTCAGCCGTTGATGCCTTGTGGATGCCAGCTTCTGGAATGTGACAGCGAGGTGGTTTTTGACCAAAGGTGGCGTGCAGCGGTAGAGAAAGGTGGGCTGGAGGAAGTGTTGCTGCGCACTCCGAAGCAATACCCTGGGATTGACTACCTCTTAGATTTCAACCATGGAATACAGGTGACGCAGTCACACAAGCACAGCATTGCGCCAAAGTTCCTTGAAAAGCTACACTGCCTTTGATAGTTTTAAAGGAACCTACAATTTCACCTCGACCTTCATGATAGTTAGGGAGCTTACGAGTTTCAAACCCAAAGATCTCAAAGAGTTCAATGGCTTGATGAAGCTGGCACAGGGGAAAGAACGAGTGTTCAGCAAAGTCTGGGTAGACGTCATACAGGTGCCAAAGACCAGAGACTCCTTGCCAAAGAAAAAAAAACATCTACCTGAGCTACAGTACTCATTCAAGCTCGTGTGTGGCTGGTTCTTTACATGTCCAGCCATGCCTCAAGTGTATTCAAAGATGTGCTTTCAAGAGATTTTGAGGCATGTAAGTCACGTGTGGCATCGGACGAGCTGCTGTTCAGATCTAGAAAGTGAGATAAGTGAGGTGGTGTCGCATCACAGCTACTTGTTTCAGCTGCCACTGCTTGTGGACATGTCCCTTGATTGGACCCTTGCCATTCTGGTCCGAATGTGGGCATGTGAAGTGGGGCCCTGCATTTGCGTGCAGAATTGAGGTGCGCAGGCATGATATATATATATATATATGATTATATAGAAGCGGGTCGGTGGTTTCAAACATTTTTTTCCCTAGTAATTATTAACAAGATATTAACAACTGGGATTGAAACCACCAACCAGGAAGTGAATTGGAAAAGTTCCATCTCTTGGAGACGTTGGATCCTTGACTGGCACCACCCTGGCATTTGCTGCCAGGGGAATGCCTAAAGGTGAAGCCGAAGGTGCGGCGAAGGGAGCCAAAATGGCAAACAGATGTGAACAGATGTGTCAAATGTCGAAATCTACATTACAAAAATGCAAATGTGTGTGAAGATCCACATTTATATTATATTTATATGCCAATATCGATTATAATCGATTATATACTTATACTAGGTTATACATGGTTGAAGATGTGTGGTAGATTGTTATGTATCACCTTTGTATATCGACTGAATATTTGGTTCAGGTAGATGTTGATTGCAGGCTTTCACCTGGCGCCCATCCAAGATGAGCGTCGAAGTCGATGGGCCGGGCCACCAAGTCGAGACGCGACAGCCGGGCATCCGTGTAGCCCAGTGACAGTTGGCTGGGTCTCAAGCTAGTGACCGGGTACTCGTACCCCAAAGCCATGGTTGGTTCCTAGAAATATTGTTAAGATAGGATTGATTTGGATTGATTTGGGGCCCTATTTTGAGAAACACCCATTTTGTGTAAGTTTCCCTATGAGTAGACTGGCCATTGTGCCATTGGATGAATCTATGTTTTGGCGCCATGATTTTCCCAAAGCTTTCGGGACGAGCTGGGACATCGGTGAGGCAAAGATTCAAGGAGATCGAGGCAGGGCCTCCTGTCGGAGACATCACCGTGCCCTCAGCGCTGACCTCACAGCACCACAATCCGCAACGTTCCACCAGCATCCATCAGATATCTATCAGCGCAACATCTAGGGATCACTTGGTTTGCCAAACTTTGCCAAACAAGGTTGCTTGATACTAGTAGCTCGGGTGACGTTGGTCAGTAGTAGTAGTAGAAGCACTAAACTCCGGAGAGTCTGGCAAGTGACACTGTACAGCAAATTGTCACTGGTAGGACTAGAGACGAGTGGGGGCGTCCCAACATCCCACTCCTTTGTTAAACACTCAGCAACTAATTGCCACGGAACGGCACCGGAATAACACACCCAGAGGGGGTGCTACCCAGGCCGCCGCGCGAAGCGGTTCAAAAGGCCCGAGTGACAAAAAGCCTGTGCACGCTATGGCACAGGCCGTCCACTGCATCCAGCCGCGCGAAGCGGTACAAAAGGATGCAGCGAGCCTTTCCAAAATCAAAACTTAATTGTACACCCGAGTCTAGCAACTTAAAAAATGGAAATGAGGCAAAAACAGCCCTATCACGTCATCACCAATCCAGTCATTCGAAAAGAAGGTGACTCAGCGATCCCGGATATGACCTGCAAGCAGGGGCCGGACGTCCGGACGCGACCTCAGACTAGGAAGACAAAAAGGCATCAACACTAGCCCAATTTCCGGGAGACACACTCCGGCCAGAAATCAGGTGATCTGCATCAACTCATCTCTCAAGATACTAGGGTGTTGCAAAACTTGCAGACGCCGTTCAGTGGCGTCGACATGGCACGAGCCGGCAAGAAGCCAACCCGCTGGCCAGCTAACATGCTTTACAAGAGAGGCTGGCGCCTTTGCACCACTCATGTGCTATACACTGTCATCGACTATGAGTGGCCCGCTGGGTCGCCCACGAGGAGGACTGTCGACATGACCCAGCGTGACGTTGGTCAGTAAATGTCATAGTTGGTTTCAGGAATCCATTCGGGAAAGTCGGCCACACTGCGTTCAGCGGGGGGAGCAGTACTTACTCCCGATTGTCCACGGTTGTGTCTAGCATTCCCATGAGAAAGTTGCTGTGCCTGACTTGCGTTCACATTGGGGAAATCACCCCGCAGCTAGATTTGTGAGATTTTGGAATTGCGGCGTTCACATGAGATAATTATCTGGGTCTGACTTTTAGGGGCTTGTGGCCTGTGCGAGTTCCATGCCGGATTGCCTCCCGGGTTTCCGATGGCCTCACTTCCTGGTTGCTGTGTAGGGCCCTAACATGCCCTAGCAGAGCTTGAACAATTTCAGTTTCAACGTGGTTTTCCATCTCTCTGAGCACCGCTGCTTTCTTCACTGCTGGTACCCGGGGAGCGCTGGCATTGGGAGCAAGGATAGTCAAAGTTACCCCCTCAAATCGCTTCTTCCATCTAGTCTTTTCCGGAGCTAGTCAGTTTTCGGGATAGACTGTTCATATTTGTTCATTAATGTTGGGCCGTTTGCAGGGGATTCACTGACGTAAACATTTGATGGTGAAAACGCCTCTGCAAGATCATGGCAGCGGAGATGGAAACTCGCTTACGTGACTCTGCAGGGAGCCTCAGCCTTCATCAACTTTCGCACCGTTTGAATATATGGGCGGATGTTTCTACCAACGGTGCAACACGAAACAACCTTCATCAACATGCTTCAACCCTGCCTGTTGAAGGTTCTCCGGGTGCTGCGGCCAACTTTGGCACAAGTCTCTGAGCTTGACCTGAAGCAGCAGGACTGAGACTGCAGAGTAAAGAGTCAAGAGACATGACAAGACCCTCACAAAGCCTAGCCTTATACTGGAAAATAGTTGACCACAAGTGCGCGGACTGCCTCAGGATCTTCTTGCCAAGGTGCAGGATCAGGCAGAACAGATTGTTTGCCTCCTCAGCACCCAGATTTCTGGCGTTTTGGATTGGTATGGCCTCAGTGTTGCAGCTGTAAACCCAGGTGTTTCTACAGATTGCAGGGACATGTGGAGAGCAGTTGGAGGCTAGTACTGCGACCGAGGGGAAGGTGGATGGCCTCGAAAGCAATGTTGTGAAGCAAGGTCAGTACACCAAGGCCCGGGGAGCACCATGCCATGTGCCCATACTGAAGCTGGGCGATGTACAGCCACAGACTTCGTGAATTTTGCTAATCCCTACGTTTTTGGTCCCGCCACCCATCTTTGCCAGATTGATTCTGTGAATTTCTGTGGTATGTTTCTGATAGTCTGACGGCATGTCTTGACATGTACAATTTTTGGACCTTGTCGTGCTTTGATCAAAGGGCTGGGCTCAAAAAATTGCTGCCTTCGTGGTGGGCCTTGGCATGGAAAGCCATGGACAGTCAACAGGTCACAATTGACATAGGCGGGGAGAAAACAGTTCGAGTCAATGCGGACCTGTTCAGCCTCGCTGGGGACAACAAATTTGCCTCCACGCTATCTGACCGTTGGCATCGGAGAGAGCTGCAGGATGATTTCAAGATATTCGTTGACTATTCGCCCAAAGTGTTCATGCCCTTGATTGAGTCTCATATGCAGCAAGAGCTGGCATGTTTTACACCATGCCGGCTCACTAGCCTGATCCGATTTTCAAAGAGATTTGTGAAGCAATTGTGTCAATGTTTTTTGGTGTCTCTGCAATGGCCTAGTCAAGCTGCGCAAAATCAGGTGTTGGCATTGACAAGCTTATCACCCGAAGCTGAAGCCTTTGTGATTCCCAAACATGCAGGTGTTGGCACCCAATCTGCCACAGTAGATCATCCTGAGATGGCGAGGGGAGCGAGGGGGCGAGAGAGAGAGGGGGCGAGAGAGAGAGAGGGAGAGAGAGATTCTGGCCAGCCCTGTTACGGTCAACTCGGCTGTTTAGGGCCAACTGGTTGGTTAACTATCTCGGAGATGTTTGCAGACTTGTGATTTGTTTGGTTCAGCTCACTGTTCAAGACCTGCTAAGGAATGGCTTCGCTTACTTCGAGATTCTGAACCTGACATGGTGGCGCCTGTAAGAGTCGATCCCGCTTACCTCACTTCATGGATTCGAATGATGATTGCGAACTCTTTCCACCCGCAAGTTTTTCAGAAAGCCAGTTTGACGGGCAAAGACCTGTGCCGTGGCATTCCTTTAGTTTTTTGTGGTCCCATCATGTTCCATCAAAGATTTGTGAGGTGTTCATGATGTTTTAAGCGCGGTAAGCTATCTTTGACCATGTCACACTTGAGGCTGGCAAACCAGCTCTTGAAGAGTTTGTTTTTTAGGTGTTACGATTTTGCCTGAGTCATCGCGAGATGCCGTGACGCGATGCAAGTTTTTCATAATTGCTCATTATTCTGAGTCTTGATGTATACTTGTAGGTTCAAGCACTGGTACTCCTTGTGCCCCCTTTACCTCAAGCTAATTTAGTCTACCATACTCCACGGTTTGCTCATTGAAATTAAGTTTCTTTGTTGAGACCTTTCAGGTGCATGGCTGGCTGCAGCTTACGGCTGTGCATAGAAGCAGGCTTGGGGCCTGACTGTTTCCGACCGGGCTTCCCATGTCCTTTCAAAGTGTCGGAACTAAAGGACGGCGGTTTCACCTGCACCGAGCTCAAAGCCGCAGGGTTCACAGATCCGACCTGGTTGGCGAGAGCAGGTTTCACAACTTCCGAGCTCGAAGCAGCAGGTTTCGAACGACACGAGGCTGCTGCTTCTACGGGCTTTGCGCGTATGGCTGCATCAGTTCAAGGCATGGACGCCAATGCCTCAAGGGCAGGGATACCAGTGAAAGCACCGCCCTGGCCATTCTCACCCTGGGCCAAGGGGGGCCAAGCGCATCAAGGTTTTCTCGATGGGTTGTGGCCATCTGTGAAAGGGAAGGGCAAAGGCCAAGGCAAGGCACTGCTGGAAACCTCGACTTTCGGCACATTTCCTCAGCCATCTCAGCCCCGTCCGTATCATCCGAGTGAAGTTGGTGAAAGCATACTGAATGAGACGCTGTTGATGGACAGAGTTGAGTCAGAGGGATCAGGTTAGCACAGAGCGGCCCTCTTTGAGCCTGGGATTGAAGATATTGAAGCTTGCCTGGCATTTCTGATTTCTTTGTTTATGTGGGGGCAAGATTCGATAAGATTTGTGGGTTGGAATTCATTTCCAAATCCAACCTGTGCATACCGACGCCATTTAGCACAAATTGGGGTCAACCTACTGGATTCCCATAAGATACATTGCATGGAATTGCTGCCTATGTGACAATCATTTTACTTCTTCAAGTCGAAGCGTATCAAAGCGACTAGTGGGAAGCTGGTGTCAGTGAGTCAGGTTGCGCTTTTGTTTGATCATTTGTCCCTACTTTTGGGGAGGGTTTCCATGGGTCTCCTGATTTTATTTGAGTCTTCTCCGCTTCGTCGCCTTTGCCTCTGCCTCCTGCTTCTCGCAGGTCAGCAGAGGGTGCCGCACAGCTCATTACAGTAATGGCTCAGGCCCGAACACACCGTACCGAACGCCAAATACTGTGGCCACTCCCAGGCCTAGTCTTCGCGGGCACACCCGAACACTATCGGAAACTCCAGGTCTTTGTAGGCCGAGTCAAATTGTAAGAGTAAGAACATATATGCCTGTACTGGAGCAGAAAAATGTCAGACTATAGACTATAGTATATACGCCATTGCCAGAAAGAATTTCAAAAAAGATGTGAGGATACACTAGCCAGATAGAATGCCGGAACATTGTCAGCATTTATGCCAGATAGAATGCTGGAATGAATCTTACAGTAGATTTTCTCGTTCTATCAGAATATATGTCGCGCGCTGCTAGAAAGAAAGTCAATATAATGAGCCAAGAACTACGGTATGTGAGACATTGTGAGACTAACAGGCCAAAATTGGGGATCGCTCGAAGAAAAGCAAGGCCTGAGACATCTCATTTCTTTCCATCTTGAAAATGCAAAGCTGAACCTTGAGATCAGGTTGGGCTGCAACTTGCGACCCTTACTTTTGCTTCGACACCTTCAACACGTATTGTGTGATACATTGTATATATTGTCATATTGGTGCGATGCGCCGACTGCCAAAGTATGGTGTGACCGGACCGTGCCAGATCAGTTTCAACTCTCAGTAGGAGAGCCAAAGTGGCACTGTTGCAGCTGAGTTTCAGAACTCTTACAGCTGCCTGATGGTGCTACACACATTGCAGCTACTAAAAAAGGCCCGACGTGGCCAGCCTGCGCCGCCCCAGCATTTCCAGTCCTTGCTCATGCGTTGCACCCCAGGTTTGGGATTTGACCATGGCCTGTAAGCAACCAGAAGCTGGAAGCCAAAGAATGTTCAGACCCCAAAAATGCTTTATTCTCTGGAATCATCGCATGTTTGATGCGTTTGGACTCGTGTAACATGCGCTCTGGAGATTTGCTGCCTCATGGTTGTCCCTCTGAACTCATGGATGCTATCCCTGTCAGATCCTGGAAGATGCTGTGATGACAACGTCAAACCAGGCGTGGAAGGGGATAACACCTGTGATACATTTTACTCCGAGAGATATTGAAGGTGTGTAGTGATCAAATGGAATTTACATTTTGCAGTTTATGAATTGTTGTGATTGGTTCTTTTGACTGGCTTCAGGCAGTTGAATTGTGCAGCAATTAGGCAGATGACCAGTTGCCACAGGAACGATGTTGTTAGACAACATGTTCACACATGCAGCTTCATCTTAATCTAAATCATCCTAAATCCAAAGGGTAATCATAGCCTTTTCTACATCAGAATATATATAATCAGATTGTGACCATTTGCTTTCAAAGGATGACGTAAAAAAGACATGGCTATGAGACCATTGACATCTAAAGGTTGAAGTTTGTGCGCCGTTCAGAGGCTCCCAGATCTCCCGTTAGGTTCGCGACCTTGAAAGCATCACAGGGAAACAGTTCGTAGAGCTGAAGCCGCGATCTCAGGGTCAACATCGCAAGGAGAGAACGAAAGCAAGTTGATTCAGTAGTAGTAACTATTGAAAACAATTACTAATATTACTAACAATCTAAAACATTTAAATAGTACTACAACAACCCCAGGGTCAACTTCAAACATGTTGAAAATTTGAAATGGTTACAACAGTGTAGTTCGTACAGACACTTGGTGAAGTTCTTACACTATTCGAACAGTTTTGTCTATACAACCAATCATGATTTTAGCATATTTGTATGCTCTTGTTTTGATTCAGATGGCATGTTCTTTGTTCCCAAACGTGGCAAGAACTGATGTTTTGACATCCCAGGAGTGCCTTCGAGGCATCTCAGATGGCCCTGTCTGCCCAGAAGCTCAGGAGATCTCAGGAGGATTTGGAAAAGTGTTCAGCTTCAGAGGCAAACTTAATGAAATTTCAGTATATCATTCGTTTCATGGGCAGAGAAATTAAGTATATATATATATATATATATATATATTTAAGATTACAGTATATAGCTTGGAAATTAGTTCGTTTCACCTTTATAAGTTTGTTTTGGGGGGTCGGTACTGTTATTGAGACATGCCAGCAGTGTCACATCATTTCGACGCACGCGGCGCCCCCAGCAGATGAATTTCGACGGGGTGGAATCTTGTTGTGTTGCACCCAGCGTTCAAGACTTGGAAGCATGATGAAACATGAAAATTCAGGGAAGGGTATGCCCCGGCTCCGATACCTTTCGATATGTGGGTCTAATTTAAATGGTTTGCAGCACAAAACATCACATCTTTTCATATACTTTTCCTCTGCTGCCTGAGGGCTACAAGAACGACGTGCTTCGATTGAGCAGGGAGGTGAGGGTAGTGGATAGAACTAGACTATGCTTGAGTATGCATGTGCTTTGCCATGCAATGGAAGCTCCATTTTGCGTACCCATTCTGGACATACGGAATTTGTTGGCAGAGGACACGCGAATTTGGGATGAAGCAACGCGTTTGCAGCAGCAGCACGACGAGGTACTCTACCTGCCCGAAGCTCTTTGCACCAATGCGAACATGGGCCATAAAATGAAATGCGTCCTGATCCTCTCATCATTCAATTTAGCATTGCTGCCCTCAAAGTTGTTTACCATCCATTATATGGTGAAAATACATGGGAAGATCAACTTCCTTTTTGGCTCTCGGCCATCACCTCTCTCACTTGATTTGCAGCTCTTTAGAGCCGGCTGTTGTGTTGTCAAATGTCAGGATATGCAAATCAGCCGCGATCACATCCATGGGTGTCACAAGCGTGGCTTTGCTCAATTCAGCCAAAGAGAGAGATAGAGAGAGAAGGAGAGAGAAGGAGAGAGAGAGAGAGAGATGTTTGGGATGGTTTGAGGGGATGTCAACCTGATGACCTGATGTATGTTATGATGTGATCCAAGCCCAAATTAGCAAGGGTCACGCCCTAAGCAGATTAGAAAGAATCTTTGGGGTTGGACGCGAATTATTGCAAATTCACCCTGCCATTCTTCCCCAGTGCCCCATACAGTCGTGACATGTCGTGACCCCAATTCGGTCCAACTTCTTGATGTTTGTGTTTCTGTTTTGTTTTTCGGCCTTGATATTAGCACAGTCTAGTGGCAAGCTTGAGCAATTGTCTTCCAGATACAGTATGGACTGGACCGTATGAGGACCTATTGATTAAAGTTGGTCACTTGGTCACTATAGAATCCCCGTGCTTTCAATTTTGGTTGACGCGGAGCTTTGTGCGACACAACGATCAGAGGAAAACACAAACGATCAATAAGGACAATATAACGACAACAGATTGACAGAAATATAGCTCCTAGGGGAAGATGGGGAAGCAGCGTCCAGAGCGATACTGATAATTATTACAGCAAAAACATGCCCATACCAGCCAGTGTCCATTGTTGGTCGTCATTTTTCTCTGTAGTACTCGTATTTATTTCCAATGTGTTTTGCCCTTAACTCTGTATGGCTCCCTCTGGCTCTTAGCGACGAAAAAAGATTTTGCCTTTCTTTAATTAAAAGATCGTTCTTGCTAATATGTACCTACAGCACCAGGCCTTTAATGATATTCAATAATGTTTGAAGGGAGTGCGGGACACGTTTTGAGGCTATGGCTTAAACCTGGGAAAAGATCAGAGAAAATAGCGATAACGTGTTTTGTGGATTAAGCGTTTTGATGCAAACGCGCTCGTGTTCAGCACCAATAGCTGTCATGCGAACAGTTTTTTTCATGATTTCATGATGCGTCACAGTTTCTGTATTGCACCAAAGCCACTTTTTTTGGAAGTCCAATAGAACTGATTTGTGTTTTTTTGTGCTGAATGCCGATTTTGAATGGCTGCAACTTTTTTTAGGTGAAATGGCTGTCCACGAGACTTCTTGGAGCAATGCTTTGAGTTGGCAAATTTTACGCTTTCAATCTCAATCCATCATAATCCATCCATGTCATTCCATTTGTGCATCCTTTCGGGGGGATCTTACAGAGTCCAAATGGGGATCAAGATTCAAATCTTTTGGTTTTTGGGCCACTTTGAGCAGAACAAATGTGAGTTGCAAGTGAGGCATTGCGCGAGTTCGCGAGGCTGGTTGTATGCATTCCATGGCCATCGCCCTACAAACCAGAGCTGAGTTCGGTTCAGGAGTTCGAGGGGAACATCCTAGTCATCAATAAGCAGAGCTGCACCCTGAGTGTTAGACTTCGGCTTGAGGTTTTTGAGACCTTTCCTATTTTCAGAATACCACATTACTTTTTGCGGAAGCCCAGCTTCAAGCTAGCTGTCGAGTTTGCCAGCGGTTTTCCCTGATGAATTCATGCGCTCTCTCATCTCTAAGGAGAGCAATTAATGGAAGACCTCTGGGGAGAGGGAAGAGGTTTGAATCTCAGAAGTCAGTTCTTGATTGGATGATTCTGACCTTCCAGAGTCTCTCTACAAATAGCTCGCCCACCCACACACTCACTCCATGCAGTTGCATGAGTTGCCATGTCAATCCCGTTTCAGCGGACAGCTGACGCTTGGTTCCATGATATGACAAAACTTCAAGTAGAATGTCGGAGTACTCTTGCACTCTTCTTTTTTTGGTCCTCAGCATGGACCGGTGGCGCCATGGCATGCCCAGCCCAAGGTCTCAATCAAGTAAACCGAGAGATCAAGCAGCTGAATGATTTTGCCGCAAGCTGAAACTGTTCATGTGTTGCTTCTGCTCTAAAGGTTACCGGCATTTTGTGGAGAAAGGTGCTTAACTTCACTCAGGTTGCACCAATCCCAGACATGATGAGACAAATTGCCGCCAACGAGAAAGGTGGGCACTTGGAAGAGCAGTTCCGGTCGTCGGGAGAGGTAGGCTGACTGGTCATGGCCCTGGATTTGCCCAAGGAGTGTCTTGGAAGTTGTGCTTTAGATTATCCCAGTCGATCGTTGTAGGTGATGGCAATTTGTGGGCCCCGGTTTGCTTAAGGGGCTGGTTAGACTTAGAGGAGCTTGTTTAATCTGTCCAAGCTAGAGGATATGCAGCTGTTCGAGATATACGTCGAAGTATTGGTACCAGATGCATGAAAGCCCGAGATACATATTTTTGGGGCTGTAGAAGGCAAGCACACCCGAGCATGTAACACATTGTTCCATACTCTTCCACATGAAGGCCGCAAAAATAAGCAAGACTGCTATTTTTTTTCATTGAATTGAATTGGTTTGTTTGTTTCTGATTTGTGAACGCTTTTGTCAAGGGGCTGGCTGGCTGGCTGGCTGGTGGGCGGGCGGGCTGGCTGGCTGGCTGGCTGGCTTGCTTGCTTGCTTGCTTGCTTGCAAGCTTGCTTGCTTGCTTGCAAGCTTGCTTGCTTGCTTGCTTGCTTGCTTGCTTGCTTGCTTGCTTGCTTGCTGTTCGCTGGTTGTTGGTTGTTGGTGGCCAGAGCTGCCAAGTCAAGGGTAGCCAGACCCTTAAGTCTTCATGCCACCCGTGCAGCTGTGAACAACATGGCCAAGCGTCAGCGGGATTTCGAACAGGACCGGTGTTTTGGGTGCGTCCATAGTGGCACCATGTGGTGCCATCTGGCACCTATCAACCATCCAATGGTGGACACCAACCTGCTAGGGACATTCTTGGACGATTTTTGGTGTCATACACTTTCAGGGGTTGAAACAATGTGAAGCCAGGCTTGCCAGATATATTCTGTGGTTATTTTTGGTTTTTGGCATAGTCGGATCCAAACATATCCAAACCGTCCCAAGAATGATGCTTTTCGCTGAAGAATCCACGTGCATGACAGGTACCGCGTACCATTTGGACTCAGGGGCAGCCCGGTATCAGGATGGCCTTCCCTGTATACTGTTTATTGTTGACTACCAAGCCTGCTTTGAACACTGGCTGCGCTGGCCAATGCTGGCAGGAATTTGTGCAGAACAGAGTTGAGTGGCAAGAGTACGTGAAGAAACAGGAGTG
The DNA here is from genome assembly GCA_009767595.1 of Symbiodinium kawagutii. Taxonomy (NCBI): domain Eukaryota; class Dinophyceae; order Suessiales; family Symbiodiniaceae; genus Symbiodinium; species Symbiodinium kawagutii. The sequence goes on from VSDK01005847.1 coordinate 130,593, forward strand.
GGGTCTCGCAAGATTTCGCCTCATTAAGAGTGAGGTGTCATACCATAGTATATGTAATTCATATTTGGCATGGCTGCGGGACAAAGCCTTGTGACTTCGGTGAACATATGAGAGGGATAACGTGCTGAGATAGAGAGGCTAGGATGTTGACCAAGCCAATCTTCAGGCAATTGATGTTGACATATATGGATCATATGGGAGTATGTGGGCCACACGCGCATGCTTGACATGAAAAGAAAAAATTGGTCAGTTGTCGTTTTGTTTGCCCGTTTGGTGTTGCCTTGCGATGCAAGGGTGTCCTGTTAGTTTTGCAGTGTTGGTTTTGCAACCTTTCGCCATGTCATTTGCTACACTGCATGTTCAATTTCACGGCTTTGTGGCAGATTTGCGTCCGACCGAAATCTAGACCTCGGTTGCTAGTTTTGCAACAAAACATCGCAAGTCATCCTGCTTAACAAAACCCGATTTGAACACGACCGAAAATCATATGTGCTGCTTCCCTTTTGGCACGATGACATGATGCCTCGAATTGTTTTTTGCAACTTATCCACTGTTGAAACTGCACATTTTGAAGCGCCGCTTTGGCGTTCCTTATCTTACTACACAATGTGATGCCAATCTATTTGCCAAACTCCTACAATTGGCCGCGTGTGAAACAATTTGGGGCCGGCCATCCAGCTTTGCAATGCATGAGATCCCACCAAAAAGATCCAAAAAGGTCCGCATTAGAGACACGATGGAAATATATGGAAATGGAATAAGCTTGAACAAGCAAAAAACCAGAAGCAACGAAGGCAGTGTTTTGCAACCCAGGCAAAATGTGTCATCAAAAAGTGGCCAAGCCCCTGTTAAACGAAGGGGAAATTTTATATTGAAGGAAAATATTTGATTCCATGTTCGTTCAAGTGTATTTTGGCGCTCACTCAGATTTGTTGCTTCTGAATCCATCAATGAACACTGCATTCCATTTGATTCGTTTACATTCCATACAAATCGATATTATGCTCATTCTGGATGTTTAATGATCATTTGGCCGTTCTCATGGCAACAACGACAAGCAGCATTTTGGTGCGGTTTTGTGGTTCACAAGCAATTCGGTGACAAACATAAAAGCTGTTTGTCCTGGGACATCGCCAACTTGCTTGCTCCCAAAGCGATTTGCACAAGCACTTGACCCTCTCGTTCACAAACCTAGACTGGCAGCCCGCATGTTCTTCATGTTCGTGCAGCAAATCAGATACCTTTTGATCCAAGAGCAGTTTATGGAGACAAGACATGTCCAGCTTGTGACAACCATGTGCCGCGAGCAGAGTCATGTCTCTGAATTTACATTCAGGGCCCATAGGTACATGCGACACGTAAACATGGCCTTTTTGCCGTGTGTGTGCGTGTGTGTTTGTGTATTTTGGAGTGCTCTTTCGAGGATGTAGCAATTGTTGAGATGAAAGCTGACTTCAAAAAGCAATGCAACCACTTAGCCAGAACCTCAGGCTGGACAGCTGGGTGATAGCCAAAGGTTGGCATTTTTAGCATCGACCTGGCCGGGCTGCTTTGCTTTGATTACCTACAACCACTAACAATACCCCGTACATGGCACATCAGCTTTCTTTTTTTGCCCTTTTAGCGTTTTGTTAAATGGTGGTGAGGTGGCTCACAATTCAGAGATCATGAAGGACATAGCAAACTTGTTGATCCTTGTGCAACCGTCTCAACGTCACGGAATGCTCCGCGGCTGTCAGATTTGGGTTCGTTTGCATGAGCCAGCTGTGCTGAATGTTCGGTCCACTGACAGTTGGAAACCACAGCCAGGACATTCGCCGAGACTACGTCAAAGAGATCGCCTACATCCAGGAAACCCGCTTGGCACGATGCCTATGCAGATGCAGCAGCTCAAGAGTCTCCACTGAAGAGAACAGATCAGGATGTGACGCTTGCAAGCACGCTTATAGAGCTTTATTGCATGCTTCATCATGCTTCCATCAATGAAGTGCAGCACACTGAGGGGATCGCCAGAACTCTCGAAGAATTGGTCCTTGGCCAAGTCAGTTTCAGCATGTGCGTAGTTATTGTACCATATTGTACCATATTGTAACTGAAGCCCAATGATCTCAGTCTACAGCATCAGACCTTGCGGAGCCTTCGAGGGCCATCGCAGACTGCATTGCAAGATATCGCAAGCTCCTACTTGTTTCGTAGTTTATTTGGGCAGGGGCGAACCTTGGAAGACATGGAGGACAAGTTGGCAATCGAGAGGCGCATGAGAATAGTTTCGATTGCTAAAGTTGCAGCCCATCAGCTTCTCGCAGCCAAGCTTCGAATCCAGGCGACGAATTGATGTAATCCACAGCGAGATTTGCAAGGTGGCAGTGAAGGGAAGGGCTGTGGCATGATTTGGTTGGTATAGCAATGGTGAGAGTTCCAATGAGCAGCATCAGAAACATCGATGAATATTGATGAATTGATTATTTGACTTTTGCTATCTTAAACTGGGAATGGTCTCCTAGAAATAAATTCCTGCAGCGCAGAAGCGAGGTGGAAGGTTTGCGTAAGGAACCCGTGCGAAAGCCATCGTTTTTATTATATGTGGTTGATATCGGCCTCCCAACGCGTAACCTCCACATAAGTCGACCAAAACAACTTGGAGGCTCCGTAAGCCAAATCTGTGTCTGGCTGCACAGCGGAAGACACCGCGTAAGCGACAACGGACTACAAGGCCAAGGCCATAAGGTTTTGAAATCAGCTCAAATCATGGTTTCTTACTATATCATATTTCTTTACCAGAAGATGTGCCAGATAGAATGCCCGAAGACCAGATAGACTGCCACCATGGTATAGTACTGGTAAGTCGTTTGTTTTGATTTGTTTTCCTGGTTGGATTGGCTGAAGTGAAGGCAGCTGAGGGATTGATTGCAGGAAATCGAAGACCTCCACCGCTGGCGCAATACCGACCGAGCCTTCATGGAGGCGGATATTCATCAGGCCGGGGTGTGGCGGACCCAGGCAGGCACTTACAACTTGTGACACGCCAGGTTGTAAACCTGGCAAATAGGAAGTATTAGGAAGATAAGAAGAACCCTTACAACCTAGTCAGTTCTAAGAGTTCTATGTCATGCAGGAAGGAACGATGGCTACCAGTACCTGCAAGTGCAATTTATACAAGTCCTGCCTTTTGAATCTTTTTGACCGGACATGGCTAGACTACTTGAGAAACCAGACATGACTATAGATATACCCAAAATCCGTCCATTTGCCTTTTTTTCATGTTTCTTGTTCTCATGTTCATTGTTTTGTCATCCTTTTGCCCTTCTTCCTCTCCGTTTCCTGTCATGTTTCTTTCCTTTTCTATTGTGCCACTCTTCCTCTCGTAGTATTTCCTCATATTTCCTCTCTTGTTCCTCTTGTCAAACAGTGTCTGGTCCAGCAGCAAAACTGTTTTTGGATGATGATTGCATGTACAAGGCCATGCTCTCCCGCAATGAAGGACTCACGCAATCGTTTGCTGTTGTGTTTGACTTTTTGCAAGGTTACAATGTGCCACCTGTTTGGGCAGCTTTCAGCATCTCGTTTACACAGCTCGTGTTTGTACCACTCCCTCCATGTATGTTTTGTTTTTGTTTTTCCCTCTCTCTCTCTTCCTCTCTATTCTCTTCTTCTCTTATTTTCTTATTCTCTAATTCTCTATTCTATTCTATTTCTCTTCCTCTCTATTCTCTCTTCTCTACTTTCTATTCTCTATTCGCTATTCTTTCCTCCTCTCTATTCTCTATTCTCTCTATCCTTGGCTTTGTCCAAGTTACCGAGTTCTTTGTTGCGCTCACTGTCTCCGGCCCCGTCCAGTTTCGCGCGGACCTGAGCCAAGAAAAGGAAGGCCAGGCGGTCTTACGCCAGTGCCCCAGATGGTTTCGAGGTGATTTCCCTGTGGCCATTGCAGTAATGACATGGAATAATCATGCGAGTGTATGTTATAGTATTGTATAGTATTGTATAGTGTTTGCAAGTTAGCAATTGGGTTGATTTTGTGACTCTTGAGAGTCTGTACATGTTTTTTTCCGGGATGCATCTTGCAGCGGCTTACCCAAAAGAAGTGCAAAGACTCCTTGTGGAAAGTGGTGGACTTTGGCAGCCATGGCGGCCACCTGGCGTGTTGCCAAAGATATGGTCTTCCAGGGAAGCTTTCAAGCACCCGAAAGTGACATGTCGGGAAAGACTGTGGCCATTACCGGTCCGTCGCGTGGTGGCATTGGTTTTGAAACGGCACGTGCGCTCGCGAAGCGGGGAGCCAAAGTCTTGCTGGTAGCTCGAAACGTGGAAAAGGCTGCTTCAGATTTGGAAACGATTGCTTCAGAGACCGGTCAGCCAGCGAATTTGCAGATCTTCAAATGTGATGTCTCTAGCAGTGAGAGCGCCTACGCATGTTCAGAGGAAATCCTCAAAGCTCATCCGGTTATTGATGTTTTGATCAACAATGCCGGGGCTGTCTTTGAAGAGAAGAAGACGGTGGGTGATGGAGTGGAAATCAGCTTTGCAACGTGCGTTTTGGGCCATCATGTCCTGAACCACACCTTGAAGCCTAGGCGCATTGTTTGGGTGACAGGTGACATTTATGCCATTTCAGACGGCTCGGCCAACCCAAAGTTCAACGGATCCGGCATCCCTGCATATGCCAATGCATGTTTGGCACGATTGATGTTGGCGATGGAGATCAAGCGCCGTGGAATTTGTCAAGAAATTGTGGCCGTTCATCCTGGGGTCATCCGCTCGCAATTCATCACAGCCAAAGGATGCCTGGACCGTGCTATGTTGGCCAGCTACGATTGGATGCGGATAGATGTGCAGGCCGGTGCGCAGAGCAGCATTTATGCAGCCACATGCCCTGCCAGCGATATTCCGGTCGAGACCATCTATTTCCACAACAAGTATGGTTGGTATGTTTTGAAGCCCAGTGATCTCGCGATGAACGAGGCCCGTAGCCGCGCACTTTTTGAGGAATGTGACCATTTATGCCGCATTGCAAGATGAATGCTGCCGCCAAAGGCGGGTTGGGCTGATCCAAAGCAACCTGGGCTGGTGGAAGCACCAGGAATTCCCGGTTTCTTTGTGTCAGAGCTGCATTGGCGAAGAAGAAAGTGTGAGAAGTCCCACGATCCAGGTGGTTAGTGCTTGCAGAACTTGCAGATACTGTACTCTGACAATCTCTAACACATCTAGCCTAGTGAAATCAAACCATGAGCAAATTTCTTGATAATTCGCAATGCCGCGGCAACCCTATGCACATAGATGCGTTTTGATTTGGTTTGCTCGCTCTTTGATCAAGACGAGGTATATATTGACCTGTAGGACCTGTAGGACTTCCACGAAGACAATGTGTATAATGAAAGAACCATTGAACGTAGGGCAAGTTCGATGCTTGATTGTTCAGGGTCGCCATGAACCTTGCAGGACCTGTATGCAGTAACAGACGTAGGCCCACAGCACATGCGCGGATTGACATGATTATAGGAGTTACTGACAACTGTCAACACATGTTTCCAATTTTAAAGATCGATAAAGCCACTCGGGTCGCTCAGGTGGTCAGGTTCATCATGTGATGAGGTGCCTGTCCGGTCTGCTACTGGGGTTAAGCTGAGATTCATCACCAGTTTGTTCAGATGGGAGAGATGACATGTGCAATTTCATGGCTCATGACTTTTGGGCAATGGCAGATGCGGCAGCACTTGAGCAATGTGTACTTCCAAGCCATGTTCAATAATGGTTCATCGTTTTCAATTTGTTGGGGATTTCCTACTTATTTGAGTTTCAGCTTCCATGGTTGTTGACTAGCACTTGCAAAAAATGACACTGGCTATTGAGCTGGACCCATCAGCTGATTATACCACTTCAGCTATCGAAATTATGGTCAGTTTATGCTAACCTTGATTATACGATATATGGCTATTTATAATATTTATATATATATAGTTATATATATATATATATATAGTCAGCCCGGAATAGATAGAAAAGTTTCAACCCTGGAAAATGGTAGATGAATCAGCCTATATGAATGATTTTTCTATCTATTGTACCGACCTGTGTTTTACAATGAAATCTTCTAAATCCATATGTTTTTCTGATTTTATCATGTGGCCACATGTGTCCATTCTCTGATAATATCGATGAAAGAAAATAGATAGAAAAGTTACCCCTGGAAAATTTTAGGTGGAATCCTATCCAAGGCTGAAAAAAAGTCCAGAAAGTGCAGTTCTATTGCAAATAGCGGTGAAATACCATAGATAGAAACGCTATAACAGCCACCAAGCGCAACCACATAAACAACCAGCAATCCCAGGATTGAAGAAAGTCTTCATTCTCTAATCCTGGATTGAAGCGGTCTTTCCTAGATCTTCAATCTTCAATTTTCAATCTTGGATTGAAGAAGTCTTCAATCGATTCTCCTCCATGGATCTGACTCCCAATTTTACCCTCTTGGTGGGGAAGCACGAACCCAAGTCTTGAAAAGCACCCAGATTTATAGTACTTTTTCCATGTTTCTGGCAAGTAACAACCACCAACAGTTGCGGAATACAAAAGATAGAAGCGCATTTTTAAGATCTTCAATCACATGTTGGTATGAAATCTCCGTAAATAGCTTGGGATACAATAGATAGAAAAGACCCAAGATGGACCGAAAAGTCAACAATTTGCAACACCTCTCACGATATGGTGTGACATTGTGACTCGCTTTCCCACCCAGTACTGCAAGTATCATTGGAAACGAATGGCGTGTCCATGCACGGTAGCGGTTTTCGATCTGTCGAGCCAACGCAGCTTTGCTTAGAACGCCTGTGAATGTCGTGAAACGGGTCAATGAGTGGCCCTGACACATTTTAGTCTCCCAGGCTTCAAACCATCAAAGCGGATGAGTTGTCAATATTGCCTCAGCCTTCTTCAGCTTCAGACTGCTTTGGTTCCAATTGTCACGCTGCGGAGCTTTTCCCATGCCGACTTTGTTTCCAGAGCCTATCAATCTGTGCAACGCTCGGCAAACAGTTTTGTCACCCACGTCATCTCATGTCGCGTCTGTTTTATCATTCAAGTGCCCTCCGAAGATCATTGAAATGCTCTACGGGACGTCAAGGCCGTGGATTTTCCAACCGAGGCCAGATGGCGACGCCCTGTGGAGTTGGTCGCTGCTTTCGCAGCTGGGCAATCTCACGAGGACGCGTCCTTTTCACAAAAAAAAGGGCCGCGAAGAATGAGAGATTGAATCAAGATCATGAGGATGAAGAGGAGAATGTCATTCTTGAAGGAATGAAGATGAATGAAGTGCAGGGGTGGCCAAGAAGGAAAGCGGGAGCGTGATGCACAGGAATGTGACGAGATGATATGATATGAAATGGTTTCGGGCTTGCGTGATCTGAGGTGATGTGATGGTAAGATGGTGCGAAATAAAATGGTATGCAAAAAGTCTCGGCGCAGAAGCTTCCACATAGCCACCGACGCACGCGAAATCCCGCAGATGAGGGAGAGAAGATTAGTTAGAAACCGTCATGTTGCCGCCAGACAGCAGGACCATTGGACCATCCACGCCCTTGTCGTGGTGGCAATCCTTCTCTTCGCAGCCCTTGTTGTGCTGCCGGCTTGCTTCTCCAACGTGAAGAGAAGACACTTAATGTCCCTACGTCATTTACATTTTCGCAAACATGCAGGTTGTTGGTGCTGTCATGCGGGCTCGCCAGCGGCAAGCGGCCTGCTCAGTTCGGTGATTTTTCAGAGCAAACACATGCAACCACAAAGAAAAGAACAATTTGCTGAATGATTTGGCAGGGCAAACCTTCTAGGGAGAGACTTCCAGACTTCGAGATAGACATGTAGCTGCGAAAGCCTTTCTTTTTCCATTCTTTGAAATTGCGGTTTGCAGATAGCTTTTCGCGTGGCAATTGCAATTCTTCGCATGTTCCCGCTGTTGTTTTTCGCGGCATGGGCAGTAGTGTTTTAAACGCGTTAGTTTCATTTAGTGTCCAAAATTTTCAAGCGACAAGGATGTCTCGATATGTCTCGCACGAAGCTTCGCAAGCTTTCAGCTTTCATGTGTGAACGACGTCTCGCGTCGCTGTTTTTGGAAGCTTTCAGGTATCATTTTATAAGGCGGCCTGGTGTGAATCAAAGTACCAGTTCTCATGTTTGGAGGAAATCTGGCGCCATAGCTTCAGCCAGCTAGTTCGTCAGCCAGTCTGCAGTTCTTTGTGGGTGCCTTTTCTTTGGTTGTCGGCCGTCTACCTGAATATTTTTCAACTTGTAGCAAGCAAGCCTTGTATGTTCGCAATGTCACTATGGTACATCTCACAGGATTGGTGCATTCATCTCAATTGGTGCATTCAGTGATTCGGGTCATTGCGCCGGTGGTGGTGCAGCCTCCCATGGACATTGAAGCGCAGGCGTTTGCTAGGGGTTTCAGAGGCCTTGCGCGGCTTCGAGGAAGTCATGAGAACCGAAGCATTGGGCATGCACAAAGCACATGAACATGTGGCTGCTGTGGCGATGCGGCAGACCCAGTCAGCGATCCACGGTTAACTTAAAAAGGACCTGAACTTATTTGTCATTTGCGTTTAGAATATTTGCAAGATGCTAACCCGCGCAACAGCGAAAATGGAGCTTCGGCAGGTGTTGGCGCGACTTGATGGCATTCAAGCTGCATTGGCATCAAACTGCGATGTTTCAGGTTGAGCTGTTTTGGATGTGTTTTTCTTTTCCCTGCTTCTTAGGCCAATTCCTTCCGGCTGCCAAGTCTGAAAGCAGTTCCCTGCAGAAACATCCTGCAGCTGTAGAAACCTGAAGTAAACAACCGCCAAGCACAAACAAAACCCTGTTATGCACCTTGGCATTTTGATTGTGTAGTTGAAATATCCAATGGCATTGCCGAATCATTTCAATGAGCAAAAATCTATCATGGTACCTGAAATAAATGCAGGCTGGCGTCACAAACCAGAGCATTTCAGATCAAAAATCATGTTTTTTTCTCGGGATCAAGGGCAGGTTCGTGTCACAAACCGGGACATTCTATGGCAGGGAGTGCGTTTCTATCTATTGTATCCCCAGGCTAATTCTATGGATTTCGCTCAAAAAATCCTCCTTGAAAGTTTCAGAATCCAGAGTATACCAAATTCATCTAACGTTTTCCAGGATCTCGACCCCAAATTCATTTAACATTTTCCAGGACGTAAACACCCTGCAAAACCGTTTCTATCTATTTGGGGCTGACTATATCTAGAGAGAGAGAGAGAGAAAGAGCGCTTATTTTGTCAACAATTATAGCATATGGATGCTTTTGGTTTGCGGATGTTGGCCTTGGGGGTATGCTTGCTTCGATCATGAGCCTCCCCTTGCAGTTTTACAGGCTCATGGGCCTCGTTTTGGAGGGCTGCCGCGTGGTTCGAACCTCAGCCGGCATCGTGGCAATGCTTCCCAGATTTACATCTTGGGACACGCGAGTCATGGATGATGTGCCAAGTGAGCCGAGTATAGTCTGTAGATCATTGTGCATCTAGATTGTGTCTATACATTGGGCCTTTGAGAAAAACATTTGTATATACATTTGTGTGTGTGAAATTTGTATGTTTGGTATATATAACCCTTTGACGCCTTTAAGAAACATACGTCTATTTTCTTCAATTTTTCGTTTTCCGTTTTTGTGGTTGAACTGCTTGATAATTTCTGTCAATGACCCTTTCACACTATTTGTTGTTGTTGTTGTTGTTGTTGTTGTTGTTGTTGTTGTTTTGTCAACCTTTGCACCTTGGCCGCCCGAACAAAACTGTTTTGGATCTGACGGTTTAGTTGGGATTAGCGGTTGCGCAGTTTCCACTGTGCTTCGCACAGTTCTTAAAACTAATTTTCACATTTGCAGCGCATTCTTTTATCAAAGGCGCGTCTATACAATTGAAGCAACCGAGAGATTTGCTTTATTGTTCAATTTGTGACACTACCTGTCTCACTCACTAAACCATCCTTTCCTCGCACTGGCGCAATTTCATTCCAATCCAACCGTTCCTTCCCCCCAAAGAAGGCAAAGAAGAGTGGCCCATATCCGGCAAGAAACTTTCAAAAAAACATGCCTCGCCTGTGACATTCAGCCCCTCAGTGTGTCAAACCTGTAGCCGCTGTAGCCATTAGTATTCATGTCCATTTGTATTCCCACGTTCGTCATTTTCAGTGTCTGCTAAAGGCAGGGCCACCCCTCTGAGATGCCCTGGCAAGAAAAGTGTGCTAAACCTGTTCCAAGCAAAAACATACAAATTCAAATATGTCATAGAAAGTGTTTGACTTAAACTGCCAATATTTGAATCTGAATCTTCACACTTTGCTTTTGCAGTTTTTTCTTGGAATGTCTTTGCCATGTCATTGAACCACCTCCAAGGGCTGTGCTTTGTCTGTCCAAGACTATGCTGATCGGAGCCATGAACGTCACGAAGTCAGTGAGGATTGCAACCTTGCGGGTGTCATGGTCAATCGGTGAGCTAAGTAATCAGCGACATTGAGATGTGGGCAGTTTTGGAGGATTTTTGGCGCATGAGCACATTGGATGCACTTTGACATGCTGAAGTCACTTAGGTTGGCTGTGTTTTACTGGTGAGCAGATGCAACCCGTCGAGTACGGAAGCCCTTGACCACTCTGGTCCGGAGACGAAAGCATCAAAAATCCAGCGATTTGGGATGGCTGTAGGGTCACTGTAGAGGCATCTTTTTACTGTACCTTTGTGGCCTTCTACGCACCAAAGTGAATCCAAGAGAGATTATGACAGGCTGCAGGGGTGTCAGGCCTTGTCAGCCTGCAGGTTGCAAAGTGCAAGAGCAAGAGACCGAATTACTTAATTTCTATTCATTTCAATCATCTTCAATCATGTTCTATCCATTTCTGACAATTTAGGGTTAGGTTTTTTGTGCAGGAGCATGGGCAGCATGTACTGCTGGGCTCAGAATCTGCCGCTAAATTAGGCCCTTGAAGCCCTCAGAGCTCGAAAAGCGCAAAAGAGAGGCGCCGGTGACCGGTGATAGCCAGTCATGGCATGTCATGGCCAGTGGGACGTAGTGGGACTGGCACAACTATGGCCACGGTTCTGTCGAAGTCATGGCGTCGATGAATCTGTGATTAAAAAATATCTTAATTAAACACTTTGATCTGAAGCGGGTGTGCTGAGCGAGTAGCTTCAAAGCTGGAGAGAGGAGTGGTGGTTGCATTCGCTGACTGATTGCAAACTTTTCGTTGTTGTGCAACGCTGCTCAAGCACTGCAAAGCTTCATTCTTGGCATTTCTTGGCAGCCAGTCTCTCGACCGGCAGCAACTTACAAGCGCAGTGGTCATGTCGAGCAATGACTCGAAGAAACCAAGGAGGAGAGGTGCAAATTCGGAGAAGGGCTTCAAGCCATACCATTCTGTTAGCGTTCCCAAGCACGTGGACCTCGCACATCAGCTACAAGAAGATCGACCCAAAACCACCGTGATGCTGAGAAACATCCCGAACAGGTACTCGCAGGCAGCGTCAGGGGAGCATTTGTGGCAGGAATAGATTGGTAAATAACGAATTACGCGGTGAGATACCTCCCAGTCCTCACAAAAGAAAAAGGCTTTGTTGGACGCCAAAGATGGTACAGCACTCATTTTGATATCGAAGTGTATGCGCATGGGAATTTGTTGAAATTTCCACATAGTGTTTGAAGTTCATCGAAGTTCTTACTTTGTCCTACAGTTTTTTTAACTTCATGCAGGCAGCAATCGCCCCTTCTTAATTTCTTGGTGGTCGGAGCATGGATGTTATTGTCATGAATTTTCTTGAACTTCCGCACCCGTTTCAGGCTGGTCTGCTCAAAGAGATCGACGCTGCAGGTTCCACCGCTGTTTTCTCATCGGCTGGGATTGTGAGATTTCCCATCTTTCAATCATTGCATGGTACAATTGACAATCACCACGCGATTCACAGTCGGGATATGATCATGCGGCTGTCGTGCAACTGGTGTGTGTGGGGTGTGAGTCTCGTTCTTGCCATTGTTCTCACAGTGTGAATGATGGTTCTGAGAAGTTACAGTAACAGTAATTCGGAAAACTTGGAACATTTATAGTCACTGTGCACACAATGGATTTGATGGCATTTGATTGATCTTTGAACCGTGAAGGCTTTACAGATACGTATGACTTTTTCTACCTTCCGATGGACACGAAAAACCGTGCCTCGCTCAAACTTGTTTTGCAGCAATCAAGCTATTGCAGGTGGCCGGGACATAGTAAAGCCATGCAAAGGAGGTCAAAACCAGAACCAAAGATACAAATGGATAGAAATGGAATCAATGGAATCACTGGAATTAATGGAATCAATGACCTTAATCCCATGGTTGCGGGTACTTTGTACTGAGGCACAAACGTGGGCTACGCCTTCATCAACTTCTTGACCTCACAGGTCCAGCTCGGAGATGAGCACAACTGTGGTATGTCATGTGTTTGTTTGGGCATGGCATGTGGGACCCAATTATTCACAATCCTTCACACTTGCCTCAGCTGCCTGAACGTGTCGCAGAGCAGTTGCAGGATTTGGATCGCTTCATGTCGTACTTTGCCGGTTACGTTTTCCCGAACTGTCCCACTCCAAAAGCAGCACGGGTATCAACAGCTCACATCCAGGGCTTCATTGAGACTTGGATGATCTTCAGAATATTCTTGGACACCACGAGCTACTGCAATGTCCAAAAGGGATTGTATTGAGAGGTTTTGAGTTTGTGAGCCTTTTTGTGGCGACATGTTTTGAAGCTGTTTTGCTTGGAGGCTGCGGCCGTCCTAACCGGATTTTGTTGCATGCTGCGCCAGGAAAACATCCGTCATTTCTCCAATCGTGCTGTATCACATTCCAGGAACAGTCAGTACCGGCCAATCGTGATCCACAGGGGTACGCGAATGGACGCTTGGCTCAGCAAAGCGCGTCAATTTTGCGATTGAGGATATCAAGGTGTTACACCACTTTCCGGGCCAATTTGAGTGCCAGCATTTTATTATCCTCTAATTTACTATTCCAAAATAACCTGGTTGAGACAGACCTTTAGTTTGATGACGATGGAGAGAAAGAGAGAGAGAGAGAGATTTCAATAATTTACATTTTGTTGCATTTTGCTGCAATGTAACGCCGCTCAGAAGTTCGCATGCGCAGATGCATGTCATTGAGCAACTTTAGTGCTACAGAACGGCCCAAACAGCCAAAAGAAAGTGCAGCTCATCTACAATGCTCATATCCTTTTTGATACTTGGATGTTGTTGACATTCTTTGACTCCAACACATCTCTTTACAGATGTGCCCTGTGACGTTTTATTTATGATGCACTCGGGCAGCATGGATCATGCCAGGACATCTCTGAAGCGTATGACTCACTTTGCACAGTGCAAGCTGGTCCAGTGCTTCCCGAGACACCTATGCCAATGCCTGACTTGACAAACAACGTAGCAATTTGGCTTCCATGGCTGACAAAATCGTGTCCATCCCACAAATGAAAGATCATGATGGCACATTTTGTCACATACGCACGGTCGAATCGGAGGAAACATCATAGGAAACATGACAATATCATACAATATCAGACATTGTCAGACTTTAGTTTTGGTTTCTTGATGTTTCTTGCCTTGTTCAGGTCGATTTGCACCACATTTGTCACATCCTGTCACCTCCAAGGCATACCAGGCTCCGCTCTTCGATTCTCCACCAGGCTTGGAGCACCCATGGATCCACGGAGTCCACGCTATGGAAGAGCCCATGGCTCCTCTCCGGTGTCCAGCGCCAGCGCCAAGCCTGGCTTACTGCGAGGCTCAGAACTTCTGCCAGGCGAAACGTGGCACCTCGGAAGTGACATCCACTCCTTGGACATGGCGCGCACATAGCATTCGCAATTCTTCGTATGAAAATGTATTAAAGAATATCTTTGACAGTATTTAAGCCAAGCATTTTGCATCATTGTGATGTGATGATTGAGGATCATTCACCGTCAGAGTCATTTTTTCACTCCTATATGACAGCAAGTTTTGGGGAGATCGATGGAGTATGGTGATGTCCACTATCGCAACCATTCCGAGGCTTCGAGGAGGCAATTTCCATGCTGCTTGCTTCTGCTTCGGCTTACCCCGTCGAAGTGCCACACGGCTTCGACATGGCACATTCTTCCATGCCATCCATGGCACCTCCGGTGTCTTCGGTGCCTCTGATGCCTCATCTCGATGACGATGAGCAAACAGATTGCGAAGCGAGTGTATCAGGCACCCCTCGGGGACGCTTTTTCTCTCCAAAGTCTCTTGGAATGAGAAAACACTGCGTGCATCTGCGTGCGCATCTCGGAACTTCCTCAGGGTGGGCGTTAATTTGCGAAAATAGCTGTGTGCCTTCGCGGATGGACGTGGAACATTAAGAGAACGATTGAATAAATGTTGCATCAAAATTCTGAAGAAATGGTTGTTTTTTTCCTCTGGAAATTATAAAGCGGCAGACCTGATGCATTCCAGGTGAGCCCCCCAGGATGTCACTTCAGACATCTTCAGACTCAGGGTAGCGGGCACGACCAAACACCCACAATATCAACAATTCACTCCAAGCAACACGACATAACCTGACAATACATGACATAAATGCATAACTAACATGACCTTTGATTGGCTTATGAATGCTTAAGTGAATTGTTCTTTGCTGTTCTTATAGTTGCTTGATCACCAAGGTTCCAACTTCCAGGAGATGTACACGATCACGACGATGGTGGGGCGACACCGCGAACGAACAAGACTCTCTTCGTGCACGGCCGCTTTTCAGCCTGAGCTGCAAGTGGCCCATAGACATCCATAGACCGCCATTCTCTTTGGGCCCAGGGAAAGGCATGGCAGCCGCTTTCATGCCCTGGACGAGTCCGCTTTCTTGGGGAAGGCGTGATCAAACCGAATGGTGAACGAATGATGAACTCAGTGAACTCTGAGTTCTGTATTTGGCCTATGACTGTAGTAACTATAGCAGATATCATAGCGACACCCTTTGGCCTCTTCCAAGCATTTCCATGCCAGAATGGGCTGGTGTGGAAATAGAGTGCTGGTTATCCCATATTATCCCAAACCCAGGTCAGTCAAGCATAGTTGCTTGAGTTTTTCAATAATGTGTGATTTCAATGAGTTTCGTATGACCCTGGACCATCCGGGGCAGGTTTGGATAGGATATTGGTAACCAGATGTAACCAGTATGCTTCAGATCTAGGTCCAGTGACCTTTGTGATGTATTTTTGTTGAGTGAAGAGGTCATGGTGCGCTATACCGCACATGAATTCCGAGTGCGAATCCAAGTGCAGAGGCTGAGAACGAAAACCTCAATGCCTTTGCGTATTTTGCTTCTCTCTCTTGCTACTTCAATTCAGCATCTTCCGCAGCGCCATCCACAGGCCCCAACAGCCTCCGATGTCTATTCAGATTGTGTATTGAGGTTTGCAGGGTCCATTTGATTAGTCAATTGAGTTCCACACATTCAGTCTCTTTGTGTGTGTATGATCTGACTAATTAATATGTATGTCACCGAATCTATGATGACCGGCCCCATTGTTTGCAATAATTTGGCGTGCTGGTGACACCTGCGTCAGCTGCTTCGCATGAGACACAGTTCGCGCTGACAATTTCAAGTCTTGGTGTCAAGCACCGACATAGGAGGTATAGAGCCTGGAGGTATGAGCCATGCCCACTCTGGTCACTCATTCTGGGCCGTGAGAACTCTGGTCACTTCGATTTGCCAATTGGGCACTCATGACAGAGGCATCCACTTCAGGATTTGTGTGAAGGAACTGGACAGGAAAAGATGCTGTGCGAGCCTGTGAGTTTGCAATGCTCCCTGCCCAACATTTCACTAGTTGTAGCTGGTCATACTGCACTGCCCTGCCATGCCTAGCATATTCTATCAATAGTACCGAGCGATTGCATGATTCTGCTAATATTACACTTTCTCAGCACTGTTGCCATGAATACCGTCATTCGTGTGATGTTCCGATTGTAGGATCCAAGAATGTCAGAGGCCTGCAGAGCAGTTGCGGGTTCAGAAGTGATGTTTGTTTTGAGGCTAGACGCAGAATTGGCAAATACACAGGATGTCACATGGTGTCACAATTTGTACCGCATCAAGCTGAATAGGTGTTGATATCGCCTGTGAATGCCTGTGGTATTCCATGGGGTGTTTTGGGTTGGGTTTTGCGTGAAAAAATGTGAAAATCGTTGTATCGTACTGTCAGCTTTCTGCAAATGTAAGATTGCTGGCTGGACAAGCAGCGTCCATTTCAAAGCTGAAGGTTCAAATTTCCCTGTTGTCCCCCGACACACCTAGCAGATCCACTGACCGAAATCACAGGATCCAATCACAGACCTCAAGGGCAGAGGAGGCCGGGCAAGATGTCCAGATTATTCCAGATTCTTCTTTGACAATGGCAAAATAGCTTCTGGACTGCTTCCAGGCTGCAGAGAAGAAGCACGAAAGAACATCAACGTAGAATGGTGTTTTACATAATTTCTGCAGTGTCGCCGTTCCACTGATGTAGATCTTTACAGCTGAAAGAGAGAGAGAGAGAGAGAGCGCGAGAGAGAGAGAGAGAGATAGAGAGAGAGAGATAGATAGAGAGTGAGATAGAGAGAGAGAGAGAGATACAGTGAGTCCGCGACAAGAACGAAAGCTACGCAACTGTACGCCGTATGGCAGTTGTAGGGTCAGTTGGATGCGGATAGCAGGGTCCTCGCAAACGCCCGGGGCTTGCATCATTTCTGGATCAGGCGTAGTCCGCTGGAAGCCCAGAACTGTCGCAACACAGCGAGTGACCCAAAGACGTTCAAACAATGCATATCAAAGCACTTGGATCGTTAGCGAAGTATTTTGCAAATGTTTGCAACACCTGTGGGATATGATTTGCAAAGTTGCACGCAGTTGAGGTTCCGGGTACAAGCCCGGACAGGTCTTATTTAGTGGCAACCACTTCGATCGCAAGCAGCCTCAAGATGGTCCAGGGTGAGGAACAACAGCATGACGTCGAAACACTAGCGAATTGTACAGCGGTTGGTTATCATTTCACGGTTTTGGTTGCCTTGTTTCATATGCTTTATTTCTTATCACTTGATTTCCATGGAAGAACGGAAACAGCTTTCTTGGTTTGCCAGCCTTATTGTTTTGTTTTTGTTTGTCATTTTTGCTAGTGTGTGCATGCAACTTCCCCTGAATATCAAGCATTGCAATGCAGCAGTTTGGGCACCAGCAGCATTGCTCCAAGCGACTTCCGCGACCCAGGGCGGGACTTGCTAATCCTGCTTGGCAGACTCTTGTCCAAGGCGCTCTTGGAGCAGGGAACAGCCATCAATGCATATCAATGCCAAGTATTGTTGTGTTGCGACAGCATTTTTCTCAGTTTGATGTTCAAAAAGCCTTCAAAGTTGTGCAAAGCGAAAAAAATGAAAAGGATTGAAAAGGATAGTTGGCTCGTTTCAATTGCTGCTTGTAGAAAGTGAATTGCAGCGGTATAGGAGTCCGCAAGCGTTCGGACACTGGGCAGTAGCAACATCCTTGCATATGCTGAACATTGCTTGACAATTTTGAGATACTGAGGCGCAGAAGTGATTGTGTGTTGTGTTGGATGCATGCATTAGTAGGGGCGTTTGCCGCATGTCTTATATAGAGCAGCTGCTGCACTGCTGCAGATAGGTTTGAAAACATATCATGAAATCCAGTGCATTGTTACCGATGGAACTTTATTTGGGGAGGGTTTCAAGCACTCTGGAATGTTCTTTTTATGCACCCAAACACTCTGCAGTTTTGAAATACATTTCGACAAAGACGATTTTACCACACTGCCGCAACTACGAGCGAAGGCTCTGCAAGCCCAGGCAAAAAAAACAACACATAACCTGTTGCTGAAACTCTATGAATTCCAGAACTGAAAACCTGTTGCGGCTTCAATCGCTGTGAATTCTTCGAGACATTTGAAGGGGCGGAGCTGGTGCGGGTGCCAAGGCGCAACAGGTCTACACCCACCCAGAAGATGAAGCTGAGGCCCTTGTTTCGCCACTTCTGCCTTGAGGAAAGACAGTAATGGCAAGGAGAACATTGATATTGAATAGACTGATTGATTTAGAATCTAATCAATAAAATCTGATTTCTGATTAATTTGATTGATTTGATTGATGGCAATTGATGTATGCACCATTGGGTTGCTTGTTGTATCGTACGTGATTTGCACGGCATATAGCGGGACTACTGGCAAACTTTCGACTATAAAATTCGACCTGCAACAATGGCTTTTTTTGCCAATTTTGCGCTTGTCACCATGTACACTCGTGGGGATGCATGAGGTCAGGTTCCCATGTTAGGTTCCGTACCCCAAGCACCGAACAATCAAATTAAAGCTATGTCTTGAAGGCTTCATGTGCTCGCTTGATGTGCGTCAATCGAAACTCAAAAGGTTTGTCGACCTCAGTGGGATGCGTAGGAGTTTTCCCTGATGGAATCGCTAGCACCCGACCCAGAGCTCTGTTGCATCCTCGCCCTGTGACGAAGAATGTGTGAAGTAACTCAGCAGCATGGTTCCCTTGCGAAAGTCTTGGTCTGACATTGAACCCTCCCAGCCATGAGGAACATCCAAGTGCAACCAAAGATTCCACCCTTTCCATGCGATCACCTAAGAAAAAATCACCTTTGTAATTGTGCAGCAGCCAATTCACCGACCGTTTCCAAACATCCGAAAGGTCAGCAAGAGTACGTGGTTTTGCATCTGCTTGGACTTCATGGTCATCCAGAATATAATGATAAGCTCCACATTTATCCCTCTGCACCCTGTCAGTAATGCTCCTCGGGGGAGCACTATGCGTAGCCAGTTGGAAATCAACAAGGAGCTCAAGATAAGAGATGTCACCTCTTGTTCTTTGACCCCTCTTGGGCCATTGCAGTTGCCTCGCCCACCATAGCAGTCTCCATAGGTATACACCCCCATAGGGAAATGCCCAAAAACAGGACAAAGGCATGGGAATGCACAAACCAACTGTCTGTACGGCACCCTCGAAACAGTACATTGTCAGATCCAGCTTATGCGACTCACGTTTGATCCTTAACGCGGATTGTTGACTTTCCACACACAGCTTGGCCACATCTGCAATGTATTGTAGAAAGGATTGCAAATCGCATCTGTTCTTCTTGACCTGATCGAGTTCCTTGGTCAAAGCTGCAAGCAAGGTCTTTTTGTCATGCGTCACAGCCAGCTTAGCTTCCTTGTCGGCACGATTGTTACCCCAGACAAGCCATTTGAGCAGAGGGCTGTCAGCTTTCCCGGGGTCTGTATGGGCTTTAACCTTTTCGATTTGAATGAACCCTGCAGGTCTGACAGCAATATGCTCCAGAATGTAATCCCAAATGTGAGCAGCATCGTGTCGCATGGTTCGTCCTGCGGCGTGTTCAGTCAAAGCATTGTTAATCATGTCAAGGACAGCCTGGTTGTCTGTATAGATACGAACCTTCCAAGCAGTATTGAAAACCAGCAAAATAGCAAAAAGCTCACCCATGAAGCTGTTCTGCTGTGGGCCCGGCACAACAAGCCTTTCTGAGTAAATGCACCTGTGTTGCATCCACTTGGACTCAACAATTGCGGCAGCTGAAAGACAAAGATCTGGGTCTTCCGCACAGAAAGCCGTTCCATCCGTGAAGAAAAATCTGGTTGTATCGTTCTGTTCGGGCACTGAAAAGGGCACTTGCAGATTCCACACATCCTTGATTCCTTGGGGAATATTCACCTTAGGACAGAGGCCGTAGGTCCAGCACTCCTTAGGCCAGTGGCGTTGGATTCTTTTCAAAGCTTGAGGATCTTTGCACACTTTCAGAGCTGCAGTGCAAAAGAAGGCTTTATGTTCGCGCGAATCCGGCTTCCCGCACAACACGCATCCACTCTGAACCCCAGGTAAAAACTTGCTCAGGATATCATTCGTGATGTTTCTGCCAGTAACGTAGTTCATCGCATGGACTTGTTCCAGAAACTTCAGCTGTTTAAATGCCATATCATTCCCTTTCTGATCAAAGGTGTCTAATCGAAAATCCTTCCTAGTCCGGAGTTTCCTACAAACGTGCTTCAGCCACACACGTTGCAAGAGTCGCACCAGTGATTTCATCGGCGATAAAATCCAATGCAACTCAACTCCTTCAATGGAAATGACAAACTGCTGCTGCTGAAATTTAACTCCAAGCCCCCTCAAGGCATGCACCATGGATGCAATTGGACCTGGCCTATGGGCAAGGCGCCCCATGTCCTGCAGTTTCACACAAGTATGATGGAAATGCCCCATCAGGTCACCGAAAAACCTTGCGAAACGTCTCCAAGTGCGAAACATGCCTATGATGATTCGAAATTCGGGGTCGATTCCCATTTCTAAGGCGTTGCACGCAAGCCACGCACTGGAGCCAGTACCTGTCCTCTGCATTGCTTGTGCCATCTGAACTCTAAGAGAGTGATGCTTCTGTTGGTTTATACTATGTGCAGCTGAACCATAAGTAGCACACGCAATCCCGGCAGACGATGCAAGTCTCTTCTTACAGCCCCTGGGTACCTTAGCAAGCTTAATTATGTTCAATTTGCTCTTTGCTTTGCTGAGTCTCTTGGAGATGCTCTTTATGAACTTTTTCTTGGAGTAACACTGTTGGAACCCAAGGTCATTGGCATGAAGGACAACAGGAATGATGTTGCTGTTGACTTTGGTCCCCTGCAATTCACTACGCAGCGTCGCTGTTGTTGCCCATAACCAACTCTTCGAAGCAGCGATCTGCAATCTGAATGCATTCGCAAATCTCTCCAGAACCCCCAGCGCGGCCCTCAAATCCTCTGCTGAAGTTGCAAACACAGCCCAATTGTCAGCATAGAAGGCACAGTCGCAACCCGGGATGTGAAGCTCAAGCAATCGATACGCAAGGATTCCCACAGCAAGCATCGTTGGTACGGCAAAGGAGCATCCCTCGATCAGCCCGGTGGTGGTTTCACAAAGATAGGAGCAAGACCCACTGACTTCGAAGCATCTACGCATTGATTGCATCATGGATCTGAATGGTCTTATGATGTGCTCTGGAAGTCCTAGGTGTTTCAACAGATGGATCATTGCACCTCTTGGTAGCGCATTGTAGCATTTGGCTATGTCTAGCACCAAACCTGCCAGGGGCTCACTTTGGATGTGAGCCAACTCAACCTTCAGGGAACTCAATGCAGCAACAAGATCGGCAGAGACCTGTTTGCAAGGCCCCCCGACCTGCGGCGGAACCAAGGATGCCAGATACACCGCAGCCTGTCTCCCTCTCAAACCACCCCACATCCTGTAGAGCCTGGACATAATGGTGATTGGCCTGATCGCGAATGCGTGCTCTGGGATATCCTCCTTCGGTAGACAAACCGTCTTGGCTATCGACCACTGTTGTGGCCATATGCCTCCTTCCTCCAACACACTGAGTATCACTGCAAGAATGTCGAAGAGGCAAGTAGGGAGTTTCCTCATGTCCAGCACACTGAACCCATCAGAACCCCTAGCACTCGCAATCTTGACTCTGCTAACATTGTCCCGGAGATCTTTCCCGGTGATGGGTGGGAAAGTGGCACACTGTTCCTTTGGTATACTTAGAATGAAATCAAGCATCTCCTGGGGGGGGTCGAACAACTCATGCTCATCATCCCTCTGAAAAAGATCATTCCAAGCGTCAAAGAGCATGTTGTGCATTTCACTTGGGTCAACCACAACTTTGTATTGCAGCAAAACCATATCATCGTGAGCATGGCTGAAGAGCTTAACAGGCGCATCCAACGTGATTGCGTCACGGCTCACTTTAACAATCTTCCGTTGTTGGGATTGAAAGGTGACCGGCAAGTTCAAGTCAAGTTCACCAAAGGAGCTTCCAGCAAGAACAGACAATCCGCCTTTGCTCCATCGTTGTGGGGTGATCTCGCACTTAACTGGCTTCTTCATGAAGGTCAAGGGTTTGGCCGATGGGCCCTTGACTTTGGAAAAAGCGATCTTGCCCCCTCGTTGCAGATCTGCAATCATGTCTATTCTTTTCTTATTCATACATGCAAAAGCTGCACGTTGCTGTTGGGATTTGACCCAATCCTGCAGCTTCACCGAGATTTCCTGGAGGGCTGCACTCGATGGCATGCAACCACTGATGAGCATCCCAACATGTTCATGTACCCAATGACTAAAACCATGGGGGAAACCCTTAGCCTCAAGAATTTTCCTCCAAAGGTGACACGCCTGACTCCAGCCCCGTGTGTGGAAGTTCTTGGCCAGTGCATGCACCTGTCTCACAAGGCTTTGCATCCTATGGACTTGAGTTATTTGTGCACGAAGTTGGACACTGGATTGATCAGCAATCGGCTGCAAGTCACCATCTCTAGCTCTACGGTTGTGAGGAATAATCCTGTGCTGCACTTTGAAGATGGGTTTGCAATGCCGACCTTGGTGAATGTTTGAGACTTTCAATCTGCAGCCCTCAGAGTCGACAACAGATTTCACAAGTGCCTGCTCAGCTGCATGGGTCCAAATGCTACCCATCTTGGCTACATCTTTCTCCGCTAAAGCCTTCATGAAATTCCTCTCCGAAGGCAGCATTGCCCGTGTGGCTTCATGTTGGATCAGATCGGGGTCGTTGATGCACATGTCGAATGATCTTGGTATGACCCATGACATCTGTGGTGCTAACAGCGTCTCCAAATCGAAAGATGCACACAAAACTGGATGCACCGGAAACAAATGATGCTGTTGGGTCCTGCACTGTCTGAGGGCCATGGCAAGGTCCCGACAGACTAGGATGAATGTATGCCTAGCGCTATCACAAGATGTAGGCTCCAGAGGGTGGTCATTCTTTATGCTGGAAAGTTCAGCACAATCAACCCACCCCTGTGACTGGAGTAGTGGCCATGCTTCCAACTTGGAAAGAGGCATGTTCATATCCCCGACTATGATGCTCGGACCTCTAAACTTGAGTGACCTCTGCGCTGCATGCGAGAAGATCCGGTTCATGAGTGTGACCGGGTCAGCGTACCTGAAAGCCACTGTCGGTCCGTAAACACTTGTCATCTGAAGAAACCTGTGAGGTTGGAACATGATATGTGTCTCACAGATGCGATTCGAATGCACAATGTCTGATGGCAAATCCTCCAAGACAGGTCTACACGGAAAGGGGGACACAATGGCTGTTCCCCCTGCGACTCCTCTCAAGCTAGCCTTGGCATTCTGGTAAGGAGCAACGGTGGCCGACCATGTGGTATGCAGCTTGAGCTCCTGAAATCTTTTGGTCATCCCTGTCTGCACTGCTTTGGTGGCACCGGTCTCCGAGATACCGATGATTGCAGGCAAAATGGATGCAATGTCCGCTTCTTTATCCCAAATGGTGGTTGGATTACATGATGCAATCTGCAGTGTTTGGCAAGAGATGCTAGGTCCAGGATTAGTGGCCTCCCCGTAGCAAACAAAAAGCAACCACGACACAAAGATAGTACAGGCGACCACGAGGCAAAGGAACTTACCCCCATCTGCTTGATGCCTTCTTCGTGCACTCCTTCTGATCCTAGCCCTCATCTTCCTGTGAAGTGTCCTCCTCCTTTTGGCGATCCAACGTGCTGAATGGCACTTCACAACTTTCCTCCTCGACACAGCTCTGATACATTGAAACACCTGTTTCAGAGCCCACGTTGCCTTCTGACATAGTCCTTCCAGGAATGAACCCAAAAGGATCATAAAAAACCACGGAACGTTCCAATTCAAGCAAGGGCTCAAAGAACCCAAATTGCGGGAGACATCGCCCCCATGATATGGTACTCGTTGCAAAGCATGAATTTGCATGGCTCGATTGGCCTCACTGCCTTCATGATCTTGGTCCGGAGGTAAGCAAAAACTAGTATGGACGCACCAGCGGTCTAGGACATGGGTTCCACACCAGTAATCGCTAACCATGGGACTGAGACCAGGCAGTTCATTTCCTCCCTGTGCCATGTTCGAAAACCATCCCTCGATTTGCCCCTCTGGGAAAGGATTGGAAAGGCAGCTGTATTCAGGTTCTTCATACCCCACCTGCTCCGAAGCAAAAGCAAGAGGCATTGTGAAAAACCACAACCACCAACCCCACCAACAAACCCTGGGCAAACGAGATAGTCAAAGATCCTTGTCAATCTTCTGGCACTTCCGCTCTCCCTCTGCGAAGGTTGACCTGAAATCCTGCTGCATCTGCTCGAAGAGGGTTTTCATCTGCTTCAACATTCCTGCGTTGTTCTGCTGAATCTGCATCTGAATATTGTTGTGTTGCTCCTTGACTTCACAGAAACCTTTCTGCGCTTGCTCCGCGACAGAGGAGACATTGGCCCTGACTTCAGCAACCGAGTGGGCCACCTCTGCAATTTTCTCATCGCATCCCTTGACCTTCTCGTTGATCAATCCAATGAGTCTATCCTCCAACTCATTCTTCATGTCAGACAGCCTGCTTGCCGTGGTGGTAGAGGCTTCATCGTCTTCGGGGCACATCGAGGCGTCATAGCTTACCTGTGCCGGGATGATAAAATCGCTGCTTCCACTCGCCTTGGTGCGGGTCTTCAGCAATGGTGTGACGGCCACGTAATCTTGGCCAATGCAAAGATGGGTTGCTGGCGGGTCGTCCACCGAGCAGACAACCCATGCTGACTTCCCGCTTGGTTTGATAGCGGAAGCTTGCCAACCCAACTTGACAAGTGCAGCTGACAACTCCTGACATGTCGTGCTGACATGAAGGTTCCTAAGCATCCACCACGTAGCACCTGAGGGCACGGCACCCTGCTGCACACAGATGCTGTTCGGGGTGATTTGCTGCCTGATTGCAGTGATGTGCTCTCTCCTGGCCCTAACAGCATAAGCACCTTCACGTCCAACCTGAACAATGCCCAGAGCTTCCTTGCAGCTCTGTGCATGCTTTGAGACCTCCTCCAGCGACAGCCCATGCATCGTGATGATGCCGAACCTTTGATCTGGTTTCCGATCCGATGTCTTCGGCTGTAGGTACACCCCCGCCTGTCCTGAACGCGACAATGTTGGAATGAGGGCAGCCTCAGTGATCCTCATGTACCCGTGAGCATACTTTCCTTTGTCGTGGCTGCAGGGACCACGATTGGCATCGAATGTTTTCCAGCTCCAACTGCTCACCACCTGATTCTTCCTAATTTCTGGGATCTGTTGCCCCAAATAATCCAAAGGGTTCCTCACCTTATCCCAATCCAGAGCCTGAGCTTTCTGTATAGTCACTTCAACAATGACTGTTGGCACCGCCTCCAACTCGACCTTTGGTAAGGACGGTCTGCAATGGACAGCTTGGTCACCGAAATTCACAACCACTGCGCTTGCAAGGATAGGTTGGTTCTCATGGTCAGTGGCCGGGACCGTCGTGGGTGTCAAACCATGAAAAACGGAATCCGTCAACACAACCAATGCCAGAGGGTCGGCCGACAAACGCTTTGGTGGCATATGCTTCTCAGCTTCACTTTTGGAAACCACTGTGATCCCTTTGGTATCCGGCCCCCATTGATTGGAACTGATGAGCGGGACACGGTCACCGGATGCAGTTTCGAAATGCATTGGATTGATGGAGACAACTTTGGGCGTAGCTCCAACATTGGTTCGCTTCTTGGCTGCCTGTCCACTCCCTTTGGGAGGATTGTCTGGTACTGGCTTGGTGAGGCGAAGTGATTTCTGATGTTCCTTGAGCTCATTAGAAGTAACAAGCCTCACTTGTGACTGGTTGGCCTTTGCCTTGAGGGCCCCCCAAATCTCATGCTCACCCATGTTCATAATCTTGTTGAGTTCGGTTCCAGCAATCTTGGATTGGATTGTGGCAACTCTTTCAGCTACTGCATCACTTGAAACACCTTTGGTCAACAGCAATTCCCGGAGCTTCTTGATCTGAGCAGAAGTGCCCTTAGCACCTCCCTTCAGCTGGCAAAGTCGGAATTCCATTGGCTTCAAATGATCAATGTCTCTCACACGGTCCAATGCCACCATCAATTTACCATTCTGCAAGATCTGGATAGTATGCTCCCCACGGGAAGGGGCAAGCATCTTGGCAACCAAATCAACCAAAATAGTCTTGGACTTGACCGTGTGGCACATGGCTTTGGAGGTGAAAGGCCCTCGGATCCACAAATTCGTATCACCTTGCCCCGTCTCTCCCCCTTTTGCAGAACCAACGGAGGAAACCACCAGAAAAGTGTTGGAGCAAGGATCATCATCAAACTTGACATGGTAGCAATCAAATGGAAACTCTTTCACCTGTGTGTCATGATCAATAACGATATCTTCCAGGACCAGCATTGGCAAATTCTGTCTTCCTGGGAAAATTGTGGCGAGTAGTGTCGCAGCGGTCAAACTTGTGGGCTTCAGGACCGACCGAACCACTTTCCACTTGGCATCGAAAAAGGTGATTCTGACATCATCGACATCCACATCATCCTTGGGTGCCTCCTCCTCCAAATGCTGATGTGGCTCTGCCGGTGCTGTGTCACACTCAACCTGAGACCGGAGGCTCCTTTGAATCTGGGCATGGAAAACCACTGCTGGGAAGGTGAGCACAAATCTCCCCTCCGGACAATTGCTGCCCTCCTGGAGGATCAGCAGTTGGGTTGGCAATATGGCAGCTTCAACAGCAACATATGCCCGCAAGTCAGCAATGGTCCATGTGACATCCACTTCAACAACAAGTTCCTGAGTGAGGAAAGGTGCAAAGACCACCCTCCCATAACTATAGGGTCGAAAGCACATCTCCCAAGGGCTTGGAGAGGCAGGCAAGTCATCCAAATCGACTGTGACACCATTGACCCGCACCTCATGGAAATGCTGGTCGACCGCATGCGGCAAGACAGTTTGCAGGATGTTCCTAACAGTCGCCCTTGACTGCTTGACAACCATGGTGCTCCAGATCCCTTGTGAATGGACCAACTTCACAACCAGCTCATATCCCGTAACATCTGGAAATGCAACGAAACAGCATTCACCTTGAAGGGGTTGCATGGTACTGACCCTCATCCCCTGCAGGTTTGGGAACTCATCCTTCAAGAGCTGTGGGATCAGAACTGGATCATTCGGATTCTGAATGACCGCCTCTGGAAAACAACATTTCTTCACCGCGTGATCATGTTGCTCATTCATTGCCTTGCGTTTCAGTCCCAATGGTTCATGGACAGAGAAAGGTATCGTACTGGAAACCGGTGCCAATGCATCATGAATCGTTGTGGCAACACTGACATGGGATTCAGCATCGGAAAGTGGGTCCACATTCCCCTGCCCAGCAGCTTGCAGGGGTACCAACTGCATCCAGCCGTCCTCATGAGTCGTCTGCAAGTCAGAGAACCTGATCATCTGGTCAGCAACGGCCTCACAAATGTCAAAGGCACCATTGAGCTTGGTCCCCATACCTGAGGCATCACCCAACAACCATCTTGCCCGAAGACATTGGAGAGCTGCATGTGCAACCGACAGGGTGTTGCCTACCATATGCCAAGCAGACTTGAAGTCATCAGGGAGTGTCATATGAGGTGGAAATCCCAGCGCACCCAAGATTTCAAATGGTGTCGAGAATCTTTCAAACTCCCCAACTCTGACCAAGAAGGAATGCAATCCACGCTCTTGGAGTAGGTCCTCCGGCAACTCATGTTGGCTACCCTGGAGAGCCATGACATTTGGGAGAATCTGCTTTGGTGATTTGATCCTCAACTGGAGGATCTGCTCCGGAGTCATTCTGGGAGTATGATCTGTTCTCATGTTGAGAGGCAAAAGATCATGCCTCTTCATCGTTGCAATTGCATCTGGAGAGGGAATACACTGGCATAATTCCCAATCATGAAGGCACCACTGGACAACATCCGAATCTTGAATGCATGCCCCCCTGGTATCCCGAAGACGTGTTGGAATCCCCAAACACTTGACCCTGGCAAGCATGTTGGGTGGCACATCATAACCTTTCCTCACACATGTCGCAAGCCACCTCGGACGTGTTGCAGGCAGCAATGGGGTGAGGCGATCGACGGATGCAACAACTAACTCAAGTCCTGCTTCCTGAATTGCAGTTTTCACCAAGACAAAATGCAAATGCTTCGCAATGCCAGGCACATTCTCAAAGCTGACACACCTGCACTTGGAAATGCCTAGGTAATAGATGAATCTGACAAGGGTCTGTCCGGCTTCAGCAAAAAGTCCTCTGACTCTGCTAGCGCCACTCCATGGAGGGCATGGAGGTGAGGCCAACCAGCATGCAATGCCCATGAAACCCGCGATGGCCCAAATCCTAGAATCCAGCACATCACAAGTCACAATTGCAACATCCGGTAGGTTCATATCCCTAGCCATTTCCATCATTGTTTCAATTGAGAAGCATGGGATTCCTAGGCTGCGCGAGGCTGCTTGCGCAACATGGGAATCAGCCTCAATGATGAGCGAGACATGGGCACCAGTCAACTTGGCTCCCAATGTCCACCCCCCCAATCCTCCGAAAGCCTCTGCTACTCGCGTGGCTGAGCTCACTGGATGCAGAATTGGAAACAACTTGCCATTCTTCCCTGTGAAAACACCTGTGTGAGAATCCACTTGGAAATCGAGAATGGTAAACGTCATGCCCACGTCCATGTATTGAAGACACCATGCAGGCACAACACACTCCTTCACCTTCGTAGAAATCGCTGGATTGCAAGGACGTGCCATGATCCCTCCATCAGTGAAAGACATCACCTCTAGATCCACACGCAGTCCCATCTGAAAAGCTTTGTGATCATCATTGACAGCCCAGTCATCAAGTTCGTGAAGAAACTCAACCGACATGGCGCAACCACTGAAAATCCCCAAGCCCAATCTGTTGAAGCCTGGAAACCCCTGGGAGGTTTGGGCCGAAATCCTGACCTGCAACAATGGCTGTGCCAAAACAAAAGCCAATTCCTTGTCGAAGGCGGCAAAGACGCCTCCAAAAGCTCAGGAGGCGGGATCTAATGCGGGACAGATACCCACGGCTTGGATTGAAGGCTTGCACCAGGCTCCACGACCTCAGCACATCATAGGCACGTCATCGCTGTTCATCATTCATCCGCTCATTTTTGAGGCCACGACTCCGACGGGTACTTTGTACGGTGGCACAGTGGCAGAAAAACTCATCCATTTGAGTCGGAAACTCTACTTGCCCATCGTTTCCCCTCCTTGCCCCTATCACTTGGACCAAGGTAATGAATGGTACTTGTACTATATAATAGTTCATGATATGTTCATGATAGTTTCATTATGTTCTATTCATGCGGGTAGTTCCCTGCGCTCCTTGAGCCAAGGCTTCCTGCAGTGAGCAATGAGAAGCAGGGGCCAGATGCTTATCGTCATTCGCATGCGTCGTAGCTAAGTCATTCTGAAGCTGAAGATTATAGACTGTGATAGACTGTGGCCATTTGTGGTCAAAGGATGCCACAAGGTTTGCATTTGGAAGATGTCTTCCAGTAAACGGAAAAGGTGCAGTTGTCAATTCTATATATGATGTGTAGTTGGCAAAGCTCATCAAGCCATGTTGCATCACGTAGGCGCTTTGTACAATTTTGTACATCTCTGTGCAGGGATGGGACGGAGTAGACTATTCCCCATATAACGCGGCTGAAACAAATAACAGATAATAAAAGAACTAGGCTGCACAACAACTGCAAACATGCAACAAGTCAGTACAAGTCACATGTGGAGGCAGGCGGCACACATACACGATTCTTGAAAGCATGATTGCGTAGGCTGGCTTTGTGATGGCCTCGCGGGTCATAGCCTTTTGGCGATTTCGTTCCGAATCAACACGAAAGCCGGTCACAACCGATAAAGAGTTACTCCACCTACCTCAGTGCTAGGAAAGCTACCAAGCACCTAGAAGCACAACCAGAGTGGAAATCAAGTCAAGAACGCGACAGCAGGAAGAGGAGACAAGAAGTCTTCGGTGGTGGATGCAATTTATTGCTCGAGTTGAGGTACCCACAAAAAACCGTCCGTGGAGCCCATCCTAGTCAAGATCTCAGTGGGAACCGCCGGCTTTTCGTTTTGAACCTCCACGGCGTGTCCTGGACCTACAGAAACACATGACTTCCACCAAGTTTGCCTCAATCGGAAGGTAGTGAGACAGACTCACAAGTAAGATGAAAGTGGGGTCGCAAGTGAGACACCCGCCTACCATGAGTGCTCACATGCTCAAACACGTGCCATGTATATCCAAGTACGATAGATCAGTTTTCTCGACAGGAAGATGTGAAGGGAACAACACCGAGCTTGCCTGAACACCACTGGACACGAGCCCCAGCTTACCCCTGCGGAGGGAGTGATCACTGCCGAGGTCCAAGAGCAAATGTCACGGGTTGGTGGGGTTGCCAAACTGCAACTGCGACTTCCATGGAATGCTTTCCTTTCCACTTGACATCACTTAGGGCTGCTGATGCACTCCTGGATCCTTTTAGAATCTTTCAGACACAGCAATGACAAAGATCACCTGAGATCCAACAGTGTCTAACAACAATCTGGATCTGTTTGTTGACCCAATATGTCGCGCCGCTGTCGCTTCTTGCTGCAGCTGTAAGCTGCTTTCACGACCTCGAGCATCGTGAGGTGAACGAATGTGACATGTAACATGTTGAGTCATTTTGGGATAATTCCTTCAATATGCTTGGGGCCATTTTGACATGTCATTTTGACAATAGTGTTTCATCTACATACGCTTAGACTTCATGCGACTTGCGATTGCGCAGCAAAAGTTTGCATAATGCCGATCATTATATAAGATAGGCTTGACTCAAGATGCAGTGAAATGTGTGCAAACTAGGGCACCGAAGCAAGACTGGGCAGAGATGCACAGAAATAATTTAGGGAAATCACTTTGAAATTGCGATAAACTAAATTGTCTTGTTGACTTTATATGACTCGTGAATTTCACTATGAACTTTATGATGAACTCATAACTAATATAGTCTATTGTCATGTGACTTAATGAGTCATTATGAACATAACTGTAGTGATTGGTAGTTTTGTTCCTTGTTTGGTCGTTGCCCAGTCGGAAAGTTGTATGTTTCCGGGGTGTACTCGACAAAATGTCGAAGCTTTGCCGCACCCTGGCCCGATATTATGTTGAGACTTGGTGGCAACACACAATGCATTTGCTAGCCCTGCTACTAGCATCACATCATATCACATCATATCATATCACACATGTGGATTGTTTTAAGCTGTGAAACGGTGTGATCATATGGTAGACTTCTGAGGAAAGTACTGTATGCTTACTGCAGCTCACAAGAGCATTTCAAACCATTGGTAGCTGCTTAAATCTAACGAGCTTGGACAGGACTGGTGACAAACAGAAGCAGTATAGAGCTGTCATGAGCTGTCTCAACCCTGTACCACATAGTCTATTATTTCCACTGCTTTTACTTAGATGTTGATCGGGTGCAATGCGGGTGATTTTTGATCGAACGTGTATGCTGAGTTGTTTTTCCAGTGTGGCCGATGAAGAATTCGTTTACTTTTTTATGATTTTCGTTTGCTGTGTCTTTCAAACATACTTGCCGGCATCAACTTTAGATCATTGGAGTTGCATCACGGTGTCGACAAGTATTCTGCCAGCTGCATTTGGCCGCAAACGTCACATGCAAGGATTTCTTGTCTGGTGCGCCCAGACTCATCCTTCTACTTGCCATTGCGATTTGTGCACTGTGCGCCTTGGATGTCAACAGGCGGTCCTTTCGTGTTTTACTCTAGGAGGCATCCTGAGACCACCAAGGCGCAGCGCCTTGCAATGACTTGCCAAGTCTTGGTGAAGAGAAAAGTCTTGGGAAATCTTTGATCCTCTAAATCTTGGTCTTGCTGAGCTGGAAAGAGCTGAGTTGCTGAGATGCTCTTTTTCGCGCCAGAAAGAATGTGCTGCAGTCGATTGATCCCGAACCTGTGAGGTGTCCCTTCTGCTTCGAGGTTTCTCAGCTCCACCCAGAATGCCGCTTGGTGAGCGAACGTGCCTCTGTATGCTTACACCAGCAACCATGATGTTGAGATATGCTGAGATGTGAAGAATATTTGAGAATGCAATGAGAATGCAATGAATGCAATGAGAATGCCTGCAATATATCGCAATGTCCTTGAGCCGTTCGTAGTTACAAAGGTTTCCTCGCAACGTTTGGTAGGTTCGAGGAGCTCCTTGGGCTATTCCGGGATTTACCATGATTTGCACGCATTAATGCTATTCGTTGACCTGAGGTCTACAGTGAGATTCCAGGGTCCAAATCGGCAGTGGCGAGGGAAAAGATGAAGGAGTATTTTGGACATTTACCGCCAGAGAGCGCCTTGTCCAGTGTGCCCTTGGTATCCAGGAAATTCTGAGATGCCAATGCCATGATTTCACCGTAATTGCAGCGCACGAACTAGGCATATATGTGGATTCATGCAGTTCCACTCAACATCCCCTGTGGCAGTTGATCACCCCAATGCCAGATCTTGAACATCGCGATTGAAAATGGCATCATGTGGCATCATGCCCTGAAGCAGTCTTTGCAACGTTGTTCTTGTGCTTGGTTTCCTATTTTGAGACCCAGGCGATGTTATCCTTGTACAGCAGTTTCGGGAGGCAAAGGGATCGCAAGTAGTTTCCAAGTCATCATCCTGTGAACAGACAATCTGTGTTGATGTCATCCGGTATGCGCAGCATTGAGGAAAGCTTGTTTATGCCCCTGTGAGGCCGTTGCCCCCTCACCAGACCTGATAAGTTCAGGGTTGCTGGTGGAAATCTCGACAACTACTGAGCTGCTCGCCGCAATTGACTACTAGGTGATACTGCCAACAAGCAGATGAAATTGAAATCATGAAGATGCAATGATACGAATTGAGAAAACAATTTGAATAACTAGTAATGAATCAAGAGAGCTATGAATTGAAATTATTTATGGGTATGTCTTTTAACTATTGTTTACATTGAATTTTGCTTACACAGCGATCGCTTGCTGGCCTTGTTGCGACTGCACCGGCAGCCTGTCATCTGAGGGACTTCCTGCAGAGCCGTGGCTTTGCAGATATTGCCACTAGCTCTGCAAAGTTTTGCTTGCACATCAACTGCTCTCCCAACAGGCCGAGTTACATAGGATGGATGCTACCGCTTGCATCCGCTGGCTGCATAGATTTTTCAGCATTTTTGTCAGGTGTTTCACTTGTTACTTGGAATTGCTGCAATTTGAATGGCATTTGATTCGAATCTGGTAAGTATTGCTTCGCTGCACGTCATGTAAGTCTCCCCTACTGGTAGTCTCTACTCTTTCGACCTCACAGCTTTGGCATGGCATCCAATGACTAATCGACAGGCAGATCGCAGCATCCTGATTTGTCCGTAGATGAATGCGTATGTTTGATTCATGTTTTCGAAAAGCCTGAGATTATTTTCTTACATTAATAAATTATGGCGGCTCCCAATTTACAAGAAGAGCATTAGCTGCACCTGCCATATTGCTAGACAGTGGTCAGTGTCAAAAGATGTTGAAAGTGTCGAAAGACCTTGCTGGAAGATGTAAGTTGTTCAATCATGTTCAATCCGCTTAAGCCATACCTCATGTATTCATATGTATTCCGTATGTTCACGTAAACCGTATACTCATCCAATTCACATCAATTCACTGAGGAAGTTGATAGTTACCCAGTCTTCCAAGAGCAGGCTGGCCGAGTCAGGGGGCAATGTGGATGGACGTGACCAACTTTCTACATGATAGAGTCGCAGAGTCGTACGTGCATACTGAATCATACTGACATCCGGCATGTACATGCTTGCATTGCATTTTTTACATGCACACATGCGTACTTTTACAAATGCATATTGTACCAATACATACTGTATGTTCTTATGTTGATATTCCTAATGAGGTTTAGCATATTGCTTTTTCATGCGCTTCATGCCCAGAATATTGGGGCAAACCCTCTCTGAACGCCCTAGCAAAAAATATCATTGCGTCCATTTTCTTCGCTGTAGAGTTGCAGCTTATCAGTCATGTTGCATACTTGTGACCTTCGCAGGGCTTTCCGCACATTGCCTCGCAGCTGATTTCTGAAGACCAGTGCCTCAGACAGTGGGTACATACTGGGCGCATGCGTAGGGAACGCGACACATCAAGTCACAGCATAGCAAGACAGAACTAAAGCACAAAAGATGACTTTTCCTTAGGATACAGATATCAATGCAGCTCTACAGCATAGCCTTCTCACTCCCCAGCAGACTTTCTGGCTCTAACCATTTTGTGGTACTGTACTTGCCAAGGGGCAGGTTGGCCAGTCATCCACCCAACGCCAAGGATATCATGTTGAACGTCATTCAGCGTTTGTCCAGAACGGTTCACCTTTGATTTTACCGGAAAATCCATTGGCAGCGAAACTGGTTTTATGGCTGAACAATGCTTACAGTCTTACAGTATTCGGCGCTTGCACAATCAGCTTTTGATGGTTTTGATGGCTTTGCACAAATTTCAAACGTGATTATTTGTGTGCGTGGGGAAAAGACGCCATATCATACTACACCTACTATCTATGATCTTTCGATTTTCCTTGTCATTCAACTCTCTCTCTCTCTCTCTCTTTGGGCCTTTTTTGTTGCGCACATGTATTTCTGAGGCGCTCGGCTCTTCTCGTACTTCGGCGAATCGGCGTGCCCATCAACAAGACGGCCGGGGAAGTGAAACCGCAGACGAGGACTTCCTTTTGCCGGATCCTCTTGCTGGATCCAAGCCCATAGCCACACAAGCAAGTTCTTACTATATCTTGGTATCAGAATACAAAACATGGTAGTAGATTTAGTACCAGTTTTTTGGCTTTTGGGCGATGCCTATTCTAAACAAAGCCTGGTTGATCACTGCCAGGCGTTCCAGGGAGTATGGTTTGTGATCATTGGTAGTCATGAGATCTCGTGAGTACATTTGCCAAGGGGCACACATGGGTACACCGTTCTGGCAGGTGGGTGCTTTGGAGACGGACCTGATACATGAACTCAGCTCCTTTGCCGCAAGACTCATGCACATCTCACCGCGGCCGCACTCACTTGACCGTATTTGATTTGCACTGCTCAGCAAAAATGTGATCCTGTGCAAAAGGTGTCATGTGATGATGTTGATTCATGTGTTTATTTTCCTCACTATCCTCAGTCTAGCTGTAATCATCAGCTAAATTTTGATTTTCGTTCATTTTAATTTGTTTACAGATCGATAAGCAGATAAATAAAAGTAAACACACAGATAGATATGCATGCATTGAGTTAGGCAGGCCTTGGGTGTGCATGTGTCATCTATAAGACTTCTAAATGAATGCACCATTTTGGCTCAAGCTTGGGAGTTGACCCAAAATAGCATTCATTTCAATTTTTCCAGGGGTGACCTGGATTCCCGGGCAGTGAAGGGTGACTTCACTGGTTAGTTTTGTGAGGGGTGACCTCACATGTTTACTGACCGCCCAGGCGTTGATCATGCCGTTGCGACCGCGGCCCAGGTTCTCCATGCTGCTGCTTGGCTGGACTTCCGGACCCACATCGGCGCCCTTGTGCAGGCTGGGCAGCTCCGTGAAGCCTTTAGGTGCTGGGTCAGTGTGGTTGAAGTCACCCATGCTCCATGGCAATCCCCTTCCCTGGGGGAGTTTGATGAGTTGCCTCCGCTTCGTAGGGCAGCATGTGGAGAGTTTCCGTGTGACCGCTGTGCTACCCGCAGAGGTGGGTTCAAATTCCCTGGCTTGGTACGTGGACCTCTCGAGGTGTGTTGGTGCCCCATGGTGCTAACCCGATGCAAGCCTGGGCTCATTACCAAAGGAACACGGAGAAGCTGGACTTCATTCTCCTGGCCATGTGCTCCTCCCCCTTGGAGGCAGACGATGTGTGCCCTCAGGAGATGTATGGATTGCAGCTGCGACCGGCGGTCCACCCTGACCGCCCTGGGCTGGCGGACACCGTGGAGATCTTCGCGTACTGGAAAGTTTGGCTTGGGGCTCTTGGAGGATCTCCGTCCCCTGCGCGATGGACCTCTCCGCTCTTGTTCCCACTTGCTCCCAGGGGGCGACCCTGGCCAATGTGGGGACCTGGTGCCAACAGAGCACACCGAGCCTTGGTGGGCTGGCTGGGTGCCCAGCGAGCTGGCGGAGAACAGACCCTGCTGGCTTGCTCTTGTGCCGGATGTGGCGACCCTACCTGGAGGTCATGCTTCGAGTGCGGAACTGGCATGTGCTGTGAGTGCTATGGTCCCAGGCACCTCTGTCCGAGCTGTGGGGTTCGGGCCAAAGCTTGGTTCTTGGAAGCTTGAGTGTGTTCCTTTTACTCTGACACCTCGCAGCATGTTTTTGCTCTCCGCACCCTTGCTGCCATTTCCGGTTGCTTTGCCATGGCGCATGGTGGTGGCTACTATGCCCAAGCTGCGTCCTCTTCCTCAGGGGGTGACCCTGAAGGTGGTTGGAACTCAGCAGAGGCGCTCCAGCAGATTGCAGCATCCCGAGCTAGGCAGTGGCGGGAGCGTGAGGGGTTCACGCGCGATGAGGATTTCGCCTTTGCCTTTGTGGACTTCGACCATGCTGTTGGCTCTGCTGGACATCACGTCGCTGATGGATGGCTGGCAGTGCGTGCTCGGGTGAATGAAGGCCTGCTTCATGCTGGTGCACAGGTGGCGGAGGGGCGACCTCTGCCAGTGCGCTCTCTGAAGCCAGCCAAGAAAACCATCATGAAGCACAAGGCTCGCACTGTGGCTGTGACGAAGCCGGCGGATGCTAAGGTGGCTCGACGTGTCCAGCACCTTGCGAGTATGTTCATTGGCATGGGCTCCTTCAAGCCTGCTGGCATCCTGACAGATTCCAGGCGTTCCGAATGGAAGCAGACCTGTGAGCGGATTGCCCAGCAGAAGGTTCGAGCTGCAGAGCCTGCTACAATGGACCGAGTGGTGAGCACTTGGTTGGAGCTCAGGCAGTGGCTTGAGATTCGAGGACTGTCTGCACCCCCGGGGACTGTGGACCTGGACCACTTCATGCAGAGTGCCTCCGCTCCAGCTAGAGCCATGCAAGCCCTCCGTTGGATGAACAAGCACGCCCAGTTGGACATGGACCTGGGGAATGTCACGGTTCCCGCTGTCCCTCGTGCTGCTGCAGGCCCTAAGGGACAAGCTCCAGTGGCGGGGGCCGGTATCCTTCCTGGCCTAAGGGACAAGCTCCAGTGGCGGAGCCGGTACTCATCCCTGTCTTGGAGGATCGGGTCAAAGAGCTTCACGAACTTGGTGATGAGCGCTGGTCAGCTCTTTTAGCCCCTTGGCTGATCTGCTTTGGCATGGTGAGATATGCCCATGTCATGAGGACAGAGCCGATCAAGCTCACTGGAGCCTTCCTCCATTGCCGTTGCAGCCGCGGCAAGCAGCATCAGCATCGTGCTGGCTTCGACTATGCGATCCCAGGGTCCTTCCTGAACGGGTTCGCTTGGAGCAGAGAGCTGATGGAGCTCTACCGCACCCTCGTGCCTGCCAAGCAGAAGAGTTGCGGGTTGTGCTTCAGCGATGAAGGTAAACCTTGGAGCATCAACGAGATCCAACAGACGATGCGTGCTGAGCTGGGGCTGCA
>VSDK01005847.1:176941-193004 GCA_009767595.1 Symbiodinium kawagutii
GCTGCCCTTGCCGCCGGTGCCCTTGCTGCCGGCCGCGGGATATTCAGCACATCTCAAAAATAATGAGATAGATATGAATAGAATTGGATAGATAGTTGATGATCTTTGGATATATTTGGTATTATTTGGTGATAGATATTTGATGATACTGCGTTTATTTGTATTTGATAATTCACGCACGGTTCAAGCATTTTGCATTTTCCAGTCATTTGCAGGTTTCAGGAGGGAACACCCAAACAGTCCCAAACAGCCGGGATCAATCGGGATCACATGGATCATTCGGAAACGATAGCGTGCTGAAAACATCTGAAAGATGAACAGATCTGTGCAGATTTGCTGGAGGCTCCCGCGAAAGCTGCGCCACCATCACCACCAGCAAAGCCGGCGCCTGCTGGCTACTCAGATCCCAGAAAATCAAGAAAGGATGGAGCCGTAGATTGTTTTTTAGTAGATATATGTAGCATATTGTAGCATTCTGTAGATATGAGCATAAGTACAACATGCTATAACATGCTGCGTGCATGATATTGCATGATCATGCATTGATCATCATGGATCCGACATGATCAGACATTGGCAGTAATTTGCAGATGTTTGCAGGTTTCAGGATTCAATGAAAACCAGTCGGATCCAATCGGCATATGTCGGCACTTCATTCAGTTTTTCTGGGGGAACCATGAATTAGAACAGATTTTATATACACAAGAGGGGTCAGGTCGACAGATTTTATAGGGAGCCAAATTCAACCAGATTCCTAATAGGTTCATGATAGGTTCACCCGCATTCCATCACATTTGTTTGGTTCATTTTGGTTCGATCACCGTGTCCAAATGAATCCAAATCATAGCAGTTGTTTGGGGACATCTTGGAACCATGTTGAACCATGATCTATCATGATCTGCCATGATCTATCATGATCTGCGGGAGGCCCCTGTGGCCGATCAGCCGCTGCCCTTGCCGCCGGTGCCCTTGCTGCCGGCCGCGGGATATTCAGCACATCTCAAAAATAATGAGATAGATATGAATAGAATTGGATAGAATTGGATAGATAGTTGATGATCTTTGGATATATTTGGTGATAGATATTTGATGATACTGTATTTTTTTGTATTTGATAATTCACGCACGGTTCAAGCATTTTGCATTTTCCAGTCATTTGCAGGTTTCAGGAGGGAACACCCAAACAATCCCAAACAGCCGGGATCAATCGGGATAACATGGGATCACCCAGATACGATAGCGTGCTGAAAATATTTGAAAATGAACAGATCTTTCCAGATTTGCTGGAGGCTCCAGATTCACCACCACCTGCTCCGGCGCCCGTTGGATTCTCAGCGCATCAGAAATTGGCAGGTTGCAGTTGCAAAAACAACACATGCGTGTAGATATGATCAGACATGTAGATTTGTATAGATATGTCGTCATTGTTGTTTTTGCTTCTTTTTGCCTTGTTGGTTTGAAAATGTTTTTTATGTTTATAGTAGTCTTGTTGGAGATTGTTTGCGTATGTTCAAGCATTGTTTCCTGATGTTTCCTGAAATATGTGGATGGATGTTGTTATATGTTGTTCCATTTTTGTCGCAGTGGCACCATGCGACACTTCTATCATTTTCTTCACATTTCTTTACTGCGTGCAGCCATTTGGCCACATTGGGCAAAGGGAAGTCGACATTCAGTGTTTTTCCTGCTGCGTGAGACCTGGGGCAGATGGCGCGTGTGGGTCCCCTGCTGCTCGCATGTGTTCTGCTGGCAGATCAGGGATGCGCTGTGAGACCGTTGCAGCTCAAAGAAGACACCACAAGTGCACGGGATGAGGCTTTGCCACTCAGCGTGAAGAGTGGTACATGGTGATACATGATCCCTATCCCCTTGAAATCCCTTGAATGAATTCTGTTCAAGATTTGGCCCTACCCCCTTGAGTTTCTGATAATTTCTCATTTGAAGATGCGCACATATGCGCACGCCTGAGTAGACATGAGTAGACCGATGTAGACCGTAGTAGAATGTAGTAGACCTGCTCATGCAATCATTGAGGTCAGTGAGGTATCCATGTTCATGAGTTTACAGAAGTGTCGCTGTTGAAAACTCAAAGAAAACATGGGAAACGATGGCGTGGCTAAGGTGGTTTCGAGCTGAAGACCATTTCGACTTCTTGATGCGTACTGCGGAACTCATGTTCAAGGAATGTGCCCTGACCCTGACCACACGGCCGTCGTAATCTAGCGCAGGCAGATGCAGAACATTTCAAACTTTATCCAAGGGGTGTCAAGATGTGTCAAGTGTCAAGTGTCAAGGGCTTATGTTTGCCATTGTTTGCCTATGAGTGTTGTGATTTGTCAATTTTTCTGTGTGCATCTCCATAGGGCTAGGCGGGATCCATGCCCGTGATGTCGCTGAGGCACCCCTGACCTACACTGTCTCGACGTATTCGGCGCCTCTCAAAATGTGAGGACGAAATAGAATGGTACTGGTTTCAAAAGGTTTCAAAGATATTCATGCAGATTCATGCAGATTCATGCAGATTTATTGATTCTTGAATGACCTTGGATGATTTGAGAGAGATGTTATTTTACTTTACCTTCACGTCTCTCAATTTCTTTTAGGCCCCACCAATCCCTGCAATGGTTTTACTGTAAGATACTTTAACTTTCATGGCTGCCTTTCGGACAGGAAATGTTGGACGAAGAACAACTTCAAATCAGAAAGCTTCGATATCAAACTAGACCGCAAGCACGATGTGACCAGTTTCTGCGGTTGCCGTTTTTTTACTTGGCCTGCTACTGCAGTTGCTCGATTTAAAAAAGCTTTTTTTGTTTTTTGTACGTGCGTATGTATGTATGTATGTATGTATGTATGTATGTATGTATGTAAGGATAGCTGGAACTAACCCGTTTCCATCTAGACCTGTTGCCCGCAGCTGGGCCCAGGCTCCTCCCTGGTGGAGTGGCAATTTGTGGACCGCCGTGCTCACTCTTTGTGAGCGCGAGTCAATCCATACACCGTCGTTCCAAACACCAATTGATGGGAGACGAAAGCAACATGAGGGTTCGTTGCAGCAACCTCATTTGGTGCAATTTCGTACCTGGGCTGCGCATATTTGTTCTCAATTTGTATATGTTTGTATTATTTTGCTTTATTTTGTATTGGTTGATCATGGTTGACTGATGTTGGCTATTTCAAGATTCGTCGAGCCATGCACATCCATTTCAATCATATCCATCATCCATTTACATCTGTTTACATTTACAATTTCTTTACGTCAAGCAATATATATATATATATATATTATATTTCATTTATATTTCAACATATATATACTGAATTATACCGATACATTCCGGCCTTTATTGGCATTTTCATTTTCCTTTTATGCATGTTGAAATGCTGCTTGGGGCGATTGACCCTGGCAAGATCTGCCAAGTCTCAGATAGTCTCAGCCTAGATTGGTTCCCAACTGTTCCCTCAGGCGGTGCTCCTACTCATCGTGCGGCGGTAACCTGACCTGATTTGGACGGGATTGCAAGGATTTGCAAGGGGCAACCTGCCCCTTCAAAAACTATTTAATGTTCAGACCATGT
This sequence comes from Symbiodinium kawagutii, assembly GCA_009767595.1. Lineage (NCBI taxonomy): Eukaryota > Dinophyceae > Suessiales > Symbiodiniaceae > Symbiodinium > Symbiodinium kawagutii. The sequence continues at coordinate 180,520 of VSDK01005847.1, forward strand.
CAGACCTCTCACGGGTTCACGTTTCAATGCTTGTGTGGTTTTTGCGCGCGTGTGCTTCGACTGCGCCAAGGTTGCGTAATGACATCAAGATACTGGTCGAACAACCTGCCAGCAGCTTTGCGTTTCATATCCCGGCTATGGTCAAGGTCATCGCCGAGTGGAAGATGCAATTTGTTTGCAATTGTTATCGATTGTTAGTGCAAATCTTTCATTGATGATCATTGAAGACATGAAGATGACAGGAAGATGACAGGAAGATGACAGGAAGATGAAACTGTAGGCATCCGTAGGCAAATGATGGCAAATGCATGCAAATGCTGCGCAGTGGCCGTGAGGTACAAGATCACAACCTGGATGGGGTATTTCGGCCACGACTTATGTAAATGCAGTCATTTGATGGCAAGTGAGTCTTTCAGGACTCTGCGGCCTCATGGTGTGGCATGGTTGTAGTGTTCAGTGTAATTAACAATGTAATGTTGTTTTTCTTTTTCTTACCGAACACCAGGACAGCTGATTCCTTGTCCCGGCGCATGACGAAGAAGATGCGTTTGCAAATCAAGGAGTTCGGGATCTGTTTGGGGGGCCGGCTGATTTGGTTCGATTACCATTACAGCAGATTGGTAAGGCTTGCAGAGAAATATAAGCAGTAGGAGGGTCAGGGCGCATGATTTTATAGTGGCATGAAAATTGACCACATCTGACGACGGTGGGCGCATGCGGACAAACGTATCAAAACAAATCAAAACAAACATGACAAAACAAGTGTAAGCATTCGTATAACCACATCATAACGGATGTGAAGTGGCGGTCTTCAAATTCGTTCAAGATGTTCAAGACCTGATGCACTCAGGAGCGTTTTGAGCGACGTCAAAGCAAGCGCAAGGTGCCGAAGGCTTACGCCCGAGATTTGTTGAGCAGGGGATCATTTTCATCAGTTTTGAATAATTTCAAACCTACATGTAGAGAAGGGATGAGAAGGGTACAGATGGGTACAGTATCATTTGGTATCATGATTCACACATATTCACACTGATGCCCCCTGCAAACATGTTCACAGCGTGTATTTGTGCCACTTCCTGCGCGTGGAGGTGTACTACAAAAAGACGCGCGCGGGATGGTGCGGCGGCAAGAATCTCTCGGACACCGCCTCTTACACGGCGCTCTTTTGCAGGGCCGTCTATGCTGCCTGGAAAGCCGACATTTGATTTTGAAGTGTGGGCTTGATTGCCGCCTTTGCGCCAGCGCCAAGCCGTTGAAACCGTTGATGCAGTGACTCCCTACGACTCCCTATTCCTCAATGATCCTTGATCCTTTTTGATCTCTTTAATCCTCAATGTGAGATTACATAGTTTCGATTAGTTTTGTTTGCCCTGCTTGTCTGGATGCTGAAAAGGGCATGCAGTCATCCAGAACGCACAGAGCAGGGTTGGAACATGCTGGAACTCTATCAGTTTCCTTTTGTTGTTTGAGATTTCCTGAGTCTGCGCAAATCTGCACAGCATGTCCGGGCCACCAGGAATGCCATGATATGCGATGCGAGAAATATCGAGAAATCATGTTTGGGCGCATGCATTTCGAACCATGTCAAACTGATTCATTTCTAACCATTTCTATGCACATCTGATTTGATATGTGTTTTGGATCGTTCTGATGGAAGAGTCGTTTTGTGCATGCCTTGATTCTGACATTGTGCCAGAATGTGAAAGATATAGTGCAGTGATGTGCAGTGACGTGCAGCGATATGCGATGACATGTGTAGATGCCTAGGGAATTGCGCCGTTACAGATGCCTACTGTAAGCATCAAGAAAACATAAGAAAACGCAGCGTCAAACGCACCCAGAAACTATCAGAAACCATCAGAAACCTATTGTAATGTAAGCTCTTCAATTTCTTCGATCTTTTTGACAAGCGGCTCCGGTGAGGAAAGGTCGGTTAGCCGTTAGTAGTCTTTGTTGATCCCTTGTGTTTTCTGTGTTGATGTCGTCTCCCAGTGCTGAAGTACCCGCAGCTGAAGCGCTTGCAGAAAGTGACAGGGCCCGTGGTGGACACGACTCGTGGGCAGAGTTTCGGGAGCCATCCGAGCATCTTTTTGGTGGTGGGAGTAGTCCATGTTCAGCTGATTCCAAAGACTTTGCTGATCATGCAGCGCGCCAGTGGCAGCCGGAAGTCTCCGATTCCTCCAGCGACAAGATTCAGGCGCTGTTTGTCCGAAGTGTTGGTGGAGGTCTCATTCATGAAGGCTCAGGCCGGTGCAGGGTTTTGCTCCATGAGCCCTCCACTCTTGTGCAAAAGCTAGACGTCTGCCCGTGCTTGGCAGACAATCCCACAGCGGAGTTTGGGTATATTCCAAACAGCCCAGATTCAGAAGAGGATGAAGAGAATGAAGACATTCCAAAGATCCATTTAACGACATGCTGTAAATTTGCCAACTCAGAGAATGGCTTTGAGGTGTTGAGATTCTGCCCTAACTGCTGCAAAGCAGGAATCAACAAAGCAGTGTTTTGAACCGTCGTCAATCGTCCCTGAAAGTTTTGGCTCACGGGCTTGCTCATATCAGTCACTTGATGTAACTTAGAAGGAAGAAAAAGAAAGCGTGCGTGCAGCGCTGGGTTGTGAGCAGTACCCCGAAGGATGGCGCAGGCGATTGAGATCGATTGAGGATATCAGGAGATTGTAGGTGGAAACATGTGGAAACAGTTGAAACATGTGGAAACAATCATATGCTGAAATACACATACATACATATGTTTTTAAATTGACATATATTGTGTTTGTACAATTTGTATTTTAGGTGGAAACAGATGGAAACAGTATAGATCAGTATAGTATATGCACATGTATGCAGACTGTGCTGTATGATATTGCAATATATTGATATATATTGATAAATATTGATATATATACAGTACCGATCAGTACCGTATGCTTTTGAAATCTTTTGAATGTTCTTGTTGTTTTTGCATCCGTGTGCCAATGATATTTGCTTTTGTTTGCTCAGGTTGAACCTCCTCCCGATTTTTCCCTGGGCTTTGGAGGCGGGCCATGGCGGGGCCATGGTTTCTAGATGCAGTTGCACGCGCATGCAAATAGATGCTTCTAGTGACAGTCCAATCAAGCCAGGTCTCGCTTACCAAACACGAGTCAGCAACAAACGATAGAAAAAGTCCATGGCTAACATATGCTAATATAAAATGGGAAGACCAGACCCTCAGCCCTGACATAGTTACTGACAACGCGCCATGTCAGTGGTCGGGATTTGATTGAGTAGCAATGAGTAGCGATGAGTAGTGATGAGTAGTGATGAGTATAGTATAGTATAGTGATGGATAGTGATGAGTAGTGATACGTAGTGAGTAGCGGGTCTCGAAGGCCCGTTCCATCCAGTTCCAACATTCCCCAGTGGGTCACTTTCCGCCCGAACATATCTAAATTCCCGGAGCTTGCCAGGGCTTGTGCCAAACGAGGAGACCCAGGAGAGTTGTGATGAGCTGTGCCATGTTGTGAGGTTTGATGCGTTTGTCATCGTTTGTCGTCGTTTGTGAAACTGGTCTTGATGTGGTCAGATGATGTCAGATGTGTTCAGCAGTGCTTCTCTCAATTTCTCTCATGTCTTATCACGTTTTCCCATGTGAAATCCATCGAAATCCCATGAGATCCCTATTGCTTTCAGATAGCATCGTCCAACAGATCCGCAAGCGTATGTTTGACACTGCATGCGGGCCACAGGAGCCACCAGCAACCCCACGAAGTCGGGCAGACCATGCCGAGGGAGCAGGCCCGCTGACAAGTGATCAATCGTGTATGTGTGCGTGTTTGTTTGTTGGTTTGTTTGTTTCTTTCTTTCTTTGTTTGTTTCTTTCTTTCTTTGTTTGTTTGTTTGTTTGTTTGTTTTTGTGTGTGTTTGCACCTGGCTTTTCATCAGGTTTGTTTAGGTTGGTAACATGGTGATATATGTTGGCTTGGTTGTGTTTGAATATGTTTGAATATGTTTGATATCTTTGGTTTTGTTTGAATTGTTCGGCATTGCTTAGCTGAGGCGCAGTTATGTGCAGCCAATCAAACATGAATCAACGATATGCATTGGATTGAGTTGGAAAGGCCAAGTTTTTGCCATGGTTTGCAATTATAAAATGAAGAGACCAGACCCTTGGCCCTGACATAGTTACTGACAACGGACCATGTCCATGGCCGAGACTTGAATCTTGGCAGGCCGGGTCCAAATTTTCCCAGCAGGTCATTTCAATTTTGATTTGGCTCGCACTGACACCATCTGAATCCAGTTGGTTGACACCGGTGCTTTGCTTATGCAATTACCGGATATGACCGGATGTTAGCATATGTTAGCCATTGTTAGCCTATGTATGCCTGTGTAATTTTTCTTGAACATCATGAACATTGCAATTTTTGTTTGCTTTCAAAAACAAGAGGCATGTATGGTCATGTAGGCTTGTCCACACTGCGGCCAGGAACACCTGAGAAGCAAGCCAAGCCAACCTCGTGGGAGAAATTGTCAAGAGAGAATGAACATTTTGAACGAATGACAGATCATTGGGACAACTACGACCAGCGCAAAGCGGCCGTCAAGCAGGAGTTAGCTGACGCCCCCGCCCCAGTGACACCGAAAAGGAAGCGAGGCCCATGGTCATCGATTGTCGCCGGATGTTTCCACCAAGTGCCCATACATGTGCGTGCGCAAGGTGAGAACATGTTAGAACAGCGCTTTTCGAACAGAGTTTTGTGTCCGATAGATATCGATGTATTCCGATATTATCCGTACAATATGATTGTGACTGATTGTGCGTGTACATATGTGCACATGCTGTCATTATTTGTCATCAGAAACTTCAAAGGCCATATAGATGGATGTATATAGGTGGGTCATGGAAGTGGCTAACTGCATGATAATTTGATATATTGCAGTTTGAATCTAGTTAGACCAGTCTAGGTATTTGGCCGTGGAATAGAACAGGGCCCTGACAAATGGCCTTTGCATGCCTTTGCATGCCTCTGCCATCGTGATCATGGCAGCCCGGTCAGGAAAGACGATGCCTGCACAGGATCCTCCGAGCACTACCAAGACTCGTGCGGGGAATGCCATGGTTTTGAAGGAGCCCGGAGGCACGTTGTGAAGACTCTTGTATTCTTGGCGCGTGCCCATTCTGCTCATGTAGACAAGGATAGACAAGGTATTTTCATATATTTTCATACAGCGCATGGCTATGTCTTTTTCATTCTTTTTTCATTCTTTTTCACATGCAGGCACATGGCATCATACGCGTCAAATGATGCATGCGCCATCATACACCCAGCACCATCGATTAACATCCGCTACTTTTGCTCATCATTCTAGGTACAAGCTGGAGCTTGTGCGGCGCTCGTTTGTCAACAGTTTTGCCTCATATCCATAGATCGCTGGTGAAGGAGAAACGATTCAATGATTGGGTTTGATTGCGCATGTTTGAGCACATTAGAAGATAGCCAGATGATATCAGATAATGCCAGATATAACCAGACATGTGCTGTTCAAACTGTTCTGGCCAGGTGTTTCGATGGCAGTGAAGCGCGAGCTTGCAGTCCCGAAGCGACCGTTGTCTGATCCAGCGCTGGCAGAGCTTGTGGCAGCTTGGCTTTCCGATGCATTCATCAAAGTCATTGCATACGATCACATCAGACCTATCCCAAGCTGGTCGCCTAATATCTCAAGTGGATGCACAGGCGCATGCAGACACACTTGCGCAAACGCGACGTTGTACATACCTGGTATGATACACATGTATTCCTATGTATAGTGCTGTAGATATCTGTAGATCGTTGCAGTCATGCGTGCATGCATGCAGACAGCGGCGCGCACTGCAAATCACTGCAAGCCCAGCTTAGCATCGTTTCCCGCTTTTGGGGTCGTCTGTCGGCAAGGCGCGCCATTCACAAAACGTCGTTTTCAACGGCAAACATTTGGATGTCGTGGACCTCTGCCTGGCTACTCGCACCCACGACATCGACAAGGTGCCTCGCCACAAGCAGGCTACGATCAAGAAAGAATTGTCACAGTAGGCCGTAGTCGTAGTTTTTACGTGTATATATCAGATATTTACAGAGTGCGTATATGTGCATATGAATGCATCATTGATCATCTGTACGCTTCAAATCCTGCTGCATCCCCTCTCTGGTTTGATGTTGCCACGTTGCTGGTGTTTTATAACATGAAATTTATCAAATTTCGAATAATTTTGACACGGGCAGGATCGGGCAGGCCCCATAATTTTCCAATACTTTCCAAATCTTTCCAATACTTTCCATATGCTGCCAATTGCTGCCATGATTTGATGTTTCGTGGACGGTTAATATTGATTAATCATGGTTAATCTTTGTTCCTCTCCTGCTCCCGGGTGACCGTTTCAAATCCCAGGAGGTTTTTGTTGCTATGGATGTCTCTACCCTCGATGATCCTTTGAGCTGCTGCAGCTTGCCAGACTTCCTGAAGGGCATTGTTCCTGCAGAATTTCTGGAAGGTGATGAGCTTTTTTCCAGTCCAACAGATCCCGATGGCAAGTGGACATTTATCATGTGCACTGCTTCCTATGTCCCCGGTGACGGCACGGACATGCGCAAGCTGAACCATTGGGTTCCGGCAGTCACCAAGGATGACGTTGGCGCTGAACTTTTTGAACAGATGCTGGCAAAGCAAGACAAGCGCGAACTAAATATGCACCGGCTCTTGGAGACTGAGATGCAGAACCTAGAAATGTCTGGCAGGGATGATGCTGTTACGATCAGTGAAATGGAGAGCATTCAACTGGAGATGACTTTGCAGAGCAATTTTTGCAAGTTTAGGAAGAGGTGCCTGCAAAAAGGCTTGTGTGTGATTGAAGTTCCTGCTTATGGAAATTGCTTAGCATGGAGCCTGAAGGCTTTGAGAGAGAAGGACTACTACTCAAAGCGGGTTGATCCCAGGAAGGAGGCAGATATGAAAGTTGTCGCAAGCATTAGGCGACAGGTGTCTCATGCCTGGAAGATTTCCAAAGACTCACCTGCGCTGCAAAAGCTGTACCAGGTTATGTTTGTCAACGACGCAGAGCCCCGGTGCAAGCTAGAGGCACCAGCTACGCCTAAGACGCACAAGCGTGCTTTCCCTGAGGCTGAGGTTGTTGATTTGCTGACGCCTCCCGGGCGGAACCCAGAGGGCCCGCAGCGTGTCAGGGCATGCTCCCGAGCGCCAGGTTGGCAAACCCAGAATCCAGCAGTCACTCTGGCAGCCCCTTCACCCCAAGCACCAAAGATGAGGAGGCTCAAGGGAAAGCAGGCAGACCCAGACAATCCAGTGAAGCAGGCAGACCCACAACATCCAGTGGCCTCGGACCAGTGCCAAGACGACAAAAAGAACGGAGGCAAGAAGAAGAAAGCTCAGGAGGAGAAGCCGAATGGAGACGAGGATCCAGGACCAGATCCACAGCCAAGTTCACAGCCAGTCGAGGAGAAGAGCGGGGGGACAAAGAGGAGGCGAACAGCCCGCAAAAGAGAGATGACCGAGAAAGAAACCAAGATGCAAAAGCTGCGAATCTATTTGGCCAGAAAAGGGGTTGGGTATGACACATGGCTACAGGATCACTGGAGGACAGGGCGCACAGGCTGTGCAAACGAATTGTTCGATCATTTGACATGAACATATGGCACATATCTTTTACATATCTCATCATATCTCCATATTATCTCCATTCGTTGGATCGCTATCGATCGCCCGTTCTCATTTGATTTCACACGTTTCCAATCGTGTTCATATGTGTTCATTTTAAATTGTTTTGGAATGTTTTGAAACATGTTGAACCTAATCTTATCTAATCTTATCTTATCTAATCTTGATACATTTGAAAATGCTTATGTTATGATTTTAATGGTTCATTTGGATGTGGATTTCGGTTTTAGATTCTCGATTTGTTCGTTTAAAATTCTTTATTCAAACCCAGTCCAAAATTGCAAACAAGTGTTTTATGAAGGCAAAGAACCCTCATTGAAAAATAGAAGCAGTCCCTATAAAATCAGGAGTGTTGACCCTCAAAATGCACATAAATACACATACAATGACATTTACGTACATTTACTGTATACAATATCGACCATTATACAGTGTTCGCATGTGTTCACCCAATTTTGATTGATTTGGTACAGATTGGATCAGCTTAGTGATGTTGAGCGATTTCTATTTACATAGTTTGAACATATTTGTGGGACCGTGTGAATTCATGACGATGTTTCAATATATTTCATTTTCAAGCGATACCCCCAGGATTGCTGCATCGAAGAAAGCGGGTGCATGTACTGATGGGAAGTATACAGATTTCTTGGAGAAGTTGAATGGCGGCAGCGACTCCTTCATCAAATGCGTGGCCTGCAAAAAAATCCTTGACATGTTGATGTTCAGCCAAGCTGATGTTGAAGCCGTCGACTTGCAGGAGGCAGTCAGGCCGCAACCTTCTGAGGAATTGCCAGGTCCAGACGCACCTGAACAGAAAGAGGGTGAGGGTGAGAACGAGGAAGTAACTCAAGTGGAGCTGGAGGCATGGGCGCGCAAGTGGAGTTCATACTTCCAGGCTGGAGAACTGAGAGTCACAGAAAGTTGATTGAGAAAAATAGTAGGACGAAACCGATGAAAACAATCCCCAGTACATCCCAGTACAATGAAATCAAAGAGATTCAAGAAGCGCCAAAGATATCAATACCTTTTGAAACTTTTTGATTCACCTTTGAATACCTTCGATCAGAAAAACCTTTCAGTTTTTGATTCTTGATCTTTCCATTTAAAGTTCTGTATTCAACCCATTTCAACCCCATTCAAATCCATTCAAACCCAATCAAACCCAGTCCAAACTTGCAAACAGGTGTTTTATCAAGGCAAGGAACATCAAGGAACCCTCATTGAAAAATAGGAGCAGTTCCTATCAATCCCTATAAAATCAGGAGTGCTGACCTTCAAAATACACATACAATGACATGTATTGTATACAATACCCATCAATACCCACCATTCTACAGTGTTTGCGCAATTTTGGCTGATTTGGTAGAGCATAGTGATGTTGAACGATTTCTGCTTACATAGTTTGAACTTATTTGCGGGACTTTGTGAACTTATAACATGGTACCCATGATCACTGGTGCAACCTTCTGAGGCGCCACCTTTCATAATTACTAAAATGGGGCCTTGTTTGTAACATCCTGCCGGGCATGAGCCTCATATAGTCTCATGCTTTGTACCTTCGTTGATGTTTGTTGTGCAGGTTTTGCCGCGCCAAGATTGGGTTCGACACAAACAAACCATCCCTGTCCGATGCACGCTTTGTCGAAGTCGCAAACAGAAGAATGGCAAGGTCTTTGACATGGTGTGCCCAGTCAAAAATCAGGCCTATTGGTACTTGCGCCAGCACGTGAGAGGCAAAAGGCATCAGAGATTGTATGCTGCGGAGTTGGCTCGTCAGGTTCAAACGTCTTTGGATGACGGCCCAGATGAGCGACGGGTTCAGTGCCGTGGAATTCGTCTCGATGATGCTTCAGGGCATGCCCTCCAAGATTTTCTGGGTCATTTGAAGCAATGGCTCGCTTGGCAGGCAGACGGCGTTGAGTTGAAAAAACACACCTACATCTTCGTTGCTTCTGCTGGGACCTATGAGATCAAGCACGGTGATTGTTTGGGTACATGCGTGCCCGCAAACAATGAGCGGCCAGTATGCGGTGTGTGCGCAACCCTGGCAGGCAAATCTGGCCTTCGCCGGCTTTTGGTCAAATCTGGGCTGAAGAAGTTCGGAGCAGAACTGCTTCATCGCCGTCTCTTTTCATCAGAAGATGAAGTGACAAACTTGATCAAGGACATTCAGGAAGACATCCTGCACATCCGCAATTCCAAGGTGGTTGACAAAGTCATCGGCTACAACCTTTCTCAGCTTCAGCAGTGGGTGAGACTGTCATTCTTGAGTACTCCACGAACCAACTGGAACTCCAATTTCGCATCCTTTGTTGACACAGTAGTGCAGCCGTGTCTCCAAATGAATGTGGTGTCTATCCAAAAGGGCAAAGGAGACTTGAGCAAGGTTCAAGCAATTTTCCAGCGGTTCTTGGAGGACCCGTCAGTGAGTGAAATTGAAAAGCTGAATGTGACTATTGCCAGCTCTTGTTTAGCAGGCAGACTTCAGCACAATCCATTGATTTGCGGAATGGTTCTCAACTGCTTGAAGACGGTAGAACGCTTGGAAGCCGGGAAGTCGATGAGAGGGAGGAACGGTGCAGGCTCAATCCTTGGAACTGAGACTGCCATTGACTTGGCTAGAGATGCTGGTTTGACATTGTCCCTGGCTGGTGGATCACGAAGTTTGTTGAAACAATTTGGGTACGACAAGAAGAACATGGGTTTCGACTACGATGCAAAGTTGGAAAAAGCAGGACTACCACTTCCATTCATGTCCGTGGACGACCCCGAAGTTCTCCGCGAGAATATGATGCTCCTGGACCAACGGTGCAGTCTCCTTCATGAAACCACTGGATGTGCCTTGCAGTTTTGATCCGTTGTGTATCGTTTTGCATCGTTTTGTTACAGTATGTGTTTATATGTGTTTGATGGTCTTTGATGGTATGATGATGGTTGATGAATGTTGATGATGTATGATGACTTTTTTTGATGTTTGGTGCATACATTTGGGGTGCGTTATGATAAGTTTCTGATAGTTTCTGGTTTGTTTGACGGGCGCCGGATGGCGCCGGGCACCCGTCGCAGCAGAATGATCTCCAACTTGACTTGTGGCTGCCAGGTCGGCCTGTGGCTGCCTTCGATTGCACTTACCTGCAGCAAGTGCTGAGCCACCATTCGTCCAGAAACAGACCTCGATCCTTGATTGGCGGAGCGTGGACACCAGCCGATCCAGAGAATGCCATGATGCCTCTGGCAAAGCTCGCAGACGAGTCTCGGAAACAGGAGGAAACACGGAAGGCAACCGACATGTTTCTCAGAGTTGTTTAACAACTGGGTTTTGTATGGTTTTGTTTTGATGTTGTCAAGTTTTTTCATTTTTTCATTGCGCTTCATTCTTGTGGATTCGAGCTGCTACAGAATCAAAAGGACCATCCAGCAAATATATAGGAAATGTTTGAAAATGTCAGAGCAAATAAATGCGAGTATCACTAGATACCATTAGAATCCATCAGCATTCATTAGCTATCCATGAATGATTAGTTTCCAATACTCAATTGGGAAGTCAATAGCATGGGACTGAAGGGGGTAGGTACTGGTGATTTTGTAAGGTGGAGATAGGTGCAGCCACATGCAGCCACCCTCGGATCGACGGAGGATGAAACAATATGAGCAACATTGAAGAATGCATACGTACCCTGATTTGATCTCAATAACAAACCATCCAAAACCATCCAAAACAATCCAAAACCTTCCAAAAGCCATGGCCCACCCCAACATTGCCCACGCCACGCTAGGTTCCAACTGCTTTGTTGGGATCCATCGGCAAGAGTGAAAGTGACGGTCCCGGTGATGGAGCTCCCTGTGCATGTCGCGGATTACAATGCCCAGTTCGTGCTGCAATTGCTTGACCACTTTATGGGCCACGCCCATCCGTTCGTCAAATGCCTCATCGCAGATGGGCATTTGGCGCATGGTGCTATTCGCCGTGCAATGTTTGGGGTGCCAACAAACCAAGACAAGGTGGTGCTGCTCCAGTGCAAAAAATTCTTCTCGAAGCTGGAAACCGTAGCTCTTCCAGACAACTGCTTGCCCAAGCTGCCGGTGAGACTCGTGAAGATGGAAGCGGAGTTCTACCACTTCGTCCCTGCTCCTTGCATCTTGACGCGTGCTTCCATGATTCTTTTTTTTATTTTCATATATTTTCTTTATTTAGCGATATTTACATATATTTACAGTAGTGTCCCACGAAAGCTTGACCTAATCCATGTTGTTTGTGTTCACATGTGTTCACCATTGTTTCTTTTTCTTTGTCGTAGTGAGTTGATGTAATTTGCCACCTCTTCCCCCGAAGGTTTCTGCAATTGAATGACGCAGCCCAAAAGTTCTCCTTTGCTTTCATTTGCTTGGTTTTTCCATGTTTTTCCTCTCGTGTTGCTTTCCTTTGGCTTTAACTTGTTTTTCCCTTCCTGTCCTTCCCTATCTTTTCCATTCCTTTCCGGTTATATCCTTACATATCCTTTCCTCATTTTTCCTCACTTTAGATCGCTTGAGATGTGATGATATACAGTAGATGTGACTATATAGATGTGATGTGCGATGAATGGCCCATCATTTACGCATATTCGCGCCCTTGTGCGCAACCCATGTTTTGCGATTCTGGCGCAACGCGTCGCAACGCTCATCACCATCAGCAGCGGCAGATAGCGGCAGCATCATCATCAAAATGATCACTATCACATATCATCACCATGATCCTAGGCACCTTGTTCATCATCATCATCATCATCATCATCATCATCATCATCATCATCA
>VSDK01005847.1:193393-204831 GCA_009767595.1 Symbiodinium kawagutii
ACCCTGATCGACGCCCTTCGGGTCAAGAGCGGGTGATTAGCGGCACTCTTCTGCACAACCCCCGGCGAATTTTGCCTAACCAATGTTTGGTGATCCTAGCGCAAAGCATCATCATCATAGATCGTCATCATACATCATCATCATCATCGTCATCATCATCATATCATCATCATCATCATCATCATCATTATCATCATCAGTATCATATCATATCATCATATATCATCATCAGATATCATGACATCATTATACATCATCATCAGCATCGCCGCTTCCAAACATCTAGGAACAGCGCGCGTTTCTTCCCAGGAAACTTTGCTATAAAATCAGGGGGTGTGACCCCTGGATGTACAATATTTTCAGGGAAGGATGTGGCATTTTCTGGAACCATGCAGAACCAGCGAGATGCGCGGCAGCTCGATGTATGCCATTCGGGGGGAGAGCGGGTGATTAGCGGCACTCTTCTGCACAACCCCCGGCGAATTTTGCCTAACCAATGTTTGGTGATCCTAGCGCAAAGCATCATCATCATAGATCATCATCATCATCATATCATCATCATATACAGCATCATCATCATTATCATATCATCACCATTTATCATCATCAGATATCATCGTATTTCATCATAGTCAGTAAGGTCATCATCAGCATCGCCGCTTCCAAACATCTAGGAACAGCGCGCGTTTCTTCCCAGGGAACTTTGCTATAAAGGTGTGACCCCTGGATGTACAATATTTTCAGGGAACGATGTGGCATTTTCTGGAACCATGCAGAACCAGCCAGATGCGCGGCAGCTCGATGTATGCCATTTGGGGGAAGAGCGGGTGATTAGCGGCACTCTTCTGCACAACCCCCGGCGAATTTTGCCTAACCAATGTTTGGTGATCCTAGCGCAAAGCATCATCATCATAGATCATCATCATACATCATCATCATCATCGTCATCATCATCAATCATCATCATATATCATCATCATCATCATCATCATCATCATCATCATCATCATCATCATCAGTATCATCATCATCATCATTATCATCATCATCATCATCATGACATCATTAAATATCATCATCTTCATCGCCGCTTCCAAACATCTAGGAACAGCGCGCGTTTCTTCCCAGGAAACTTTGCTATAAAATCAGGGGGTGTGACCCCTGGATGTACAATATTTTCAGGGAAGGATGTGGCATTTTCTGGAACCATGCAGAACCAGCCAGATGCGCGGCAGCTCGATGTATGCCATTTGGGGGATGAGCGGATGATTAGCGGCACTCTTCTGCACAACCCCCGGCGAATTTTGCCTAACCAATGTTTGGCGATCCTAGCGCAAAGCATCATCATCATAGATCATCATCGTCATCATCATCATCTTCATCATCATATCATCATCATATACAGCATCATCATCATTATCATATCATCACCATTTATCATCATCAGATATCATCTTATTTCATCATGGTCAGATATGGTCAGCAAGGTCATCATCAGCATCGCCGCTTCCAAACATCTAGGAACAGCGCGCGTTTCTTCCCAGGGTAAAATCAGGGGGTGTGACCCCTGGATGTACAATATTTTCAGGGAAGAATGTGGCCATTCCTTGTTTTTGTGGGGAAATAGTTCATGTCACACGTTGGTTTTCATGTTTTTGGGCAAATGGGGATTAGAAGCGGCTAAGCTGAAAAGATTTATGACTTGATCTAGGGGGCATCCTGTTGACAAGATCATGCAAGATCTGTTAAAGTTGCCGACATAGTTTGTTTTTTTGTTCTGTTTGCATATGTTTGCGTCATCCTGTGTCCTTTCATAAGAGCGGGTGATTAGCGGCACTCTTCTGCACAACCCCCGGCGAATTTTGCCTAACCAATGTTTAGCGATCCTAGCGCAAAGCATCATCATCATAGATCATCATCGTCATCATCATCATCTTCATCATCATATCATCATCATATACAGCATCATCATCATTATCATATCATCACCATTTATCATCATCAGATATCATCTTATTTCATCATGGTCAGATATGGTCAGCAAGGTCATCATCAGCATCGCCGCTTCCAAACATCTAGGAACAGCGCGCGTTTCTTCCCAGGGTAAAATCAGGGGGTGTGACCCCTGGATGTACAATATTTTCAGGGAAGAATGTGGCCATTCCTTGTTTTTGTGGGGAAATAGTTCATGTCACACGTTGGTTTTCATGTTTTTGGGCAAATGGGGATTAGAAGCGGCTAAGCTGAAAAGATTTATGACTTGATCTAGGGGGCATCCTGTTGACAAGATCATGCAAGATCTGTTAAAGTTGCCGACATAGTTTGTTTTTTTGTTCTGTTTGCATATGTTTGCGTCATCCTGTGTCCTTTCATATCCTTTCATATCCTTTCATAGTTGTTGCTTTGTTTGTGAGGCCACGCTGCAAAAAATGCAGGAGGACAAGTGTCCTCTGCATGCCGCACGGTGATTCTTGGCGGCCACTTTGTGGATTTGGCAGGCTGTCGAGGGCTGGGCTTACCAGTGTCTGCGTTTACAAGACCAGACCCTCAAAGCGATAGCATTCAAGCGCTGCTGTCAAATCCCGCTTTTATGGGGCTTGGGGCAGGCCAAGCAAAAGCTGACTTAGTCCAAGTCCCTTGGATGACTAGAGGGCCACTGCTCTGGTCACTCTCTGTTGGGCTTTGTTTCTCTCCTTGGTTGCATGGCAACATGACAGTGCTCGAACGCTTGGAAACTTGTTTGAGTGGCTATTGCCTTTGGGACCTTTGGACCATTTTGGCAGCCCGGAAGGAAGCTGAGGAAGGGGCCAGAGCTGGCTCGATGTCGATGTCAGGTGTGACAACGGACAACCTCCAAAACTTGACCCTGAGCATGATCACCTTGCTGCTGGGAAAGGGAGCAGCTGGGTGTGAAGTTTGGCATGGTTTTGTTATGTTTTGTTGCTCTAGCTGCCATGTGGCATGTTTTTATCATTTTTGAATATCTGTGACGTATTCTGTAAATTTCTTTATTTGCCTCTTTATATTTGTTTATGTTTTTATATTTTGTATTTATACAATTTTTTGGGCCTGGGTATTTCAGCGTGCCTCAAATAAAATCACGTCAAATTAATGCGAAACGTGTGTTTTTCATCTTTTTCAAACCTGCCCAGTACGCATACAACATCAAGGATCAACAATCACACAAACACCCACGTCATCCAGGCTACCAATCACAACCAATAGTCGTCCCACTTGCTGGTTAGCCTTGTTGTCCAGTTTGAGGGTACCGAGCCAAATCATTTTGAATTATACCCAGATAAATCCAGATATACCCAGTGATACCTGGTGATAGATAGCATAAAACGGTTCCAGCTTGGAACAATAGCGTTGAGTCCATCAGGAAGAGTTCTGTCCATGGCGGCATGGGCGTGGGAGACTTACGGAATTGCCCATCGAGTGGGGGTTCGGAGAGTTGAGGAAGAAGTCCATCAATTCGCAATTATCCGCAAGGTCTTTCACAGGATTTAGCGCCCTCAGGACCATCAAATCCATGCGCGATGCGCTCTCTGACTTTAAGCCAAAGCAGGCCTCCAAAGTCCATCGTGAGCCAAAAGTGACGGAGAAACAGTGACTTGATATGACTTGATTCAGGTAGTCTCGGACTTGGTTTTTCTTTCTTTTTTGGTTGCTGATAGGATCTGATAGGATCTGATAGGGCTACCGTGGACTGCCATGGCCCGTCTCTCTGAAGGTAGAGCTGAAGTATATAACTCAGAAGGCCTAGGCTGGTGATTTTATAGGATGCTGGCCCTGAAAGATCTTGAAAGCGACTAGCATCGACTAGCTGACAATATGTCGAAAAATGCCATGTTCCCAACGTGCTGATGGTTTTGCCAAGTTTTGCTCTCGGTCTCTTTGCCTGGAGGTTTGTGAGCTGCTGCGAGAAGGCTTACTTTTCGGCCTTGGATTTGGCCTCGTGGGCTTCGCAAACGGAACGCAGCAGCCTCAAGAAACTTTACGAAGAATCCTGCAATGTGCGGTGGTTCGACCAGAGGCTGCAAGCTGCATTGGATGTCGGTGAAGATGAAGACGAAGAGGAACTTCATGAGGAAGAAGAAAAAGCACGCAACCAGCCCTTTGGCTTAGGCTTTGATCAGGTTTGAGTAATTCGAATTGAATCTAGCGGGTTCTGACTTGGGTTTTGATGGTTTTTGATTGGTGTGAATCTATGTGAATCTAATTTGATCTAATTTGGATTAATTTGGTTTGACTATGTTTGATTGATTTTATGGGACTCGCATCAATCCATTGTAATTTTTCGTTGCGAGATTGAGGTTTCCACACATGTTTCATTTGTGATCATTGTGACATGGTGAACTGAGGACCAGTGTTGAGGAGTGCAACTTTGTCATGGACGAGATTGCGATGTCGACTGAAAAGTTCCAGGCCGAACTTCAAGCAAAAGAGCAGGTGGAAGGGCCTTTGCGCCAGCCGGTTGACATCGATTTGCGGAGAATCCCTGAGGCGGAGCGAGCAGAGATCAGGGAAGCTCTGGCGTGTGACCAAGACGGCAAAGTGGAGGAGGCTGATACATCGCATGCTTTGCCCCGGACCCTGGCCATGGCAATGTTCCTTGTTCCGTCGGAGTTATGAAGTTTCAAAACTTTTCATGTTCTGATAACTCTTGATATCTCTTGATACTTGTCTTGAATGGTTTTTCAGTTTTATTAGGGGCTACCCGTTTGGCTTCATTGGATTTCATTGGGTTTCACTGGTATCTTCAAGCATTTTCAAAGATCATTGTAGTCTAGCCAAGATCGGTGCCCGGATGCATTCATATTATTTAGCATGTGTAAAGCAATCTAATCTAAAACATATTAAAGCATGTTGCAGCAGATGACCCTCGACTCAGGCACTCTGGAGGTGACCGATGGAATGCCCTCTGGCGTTTATGCCTCCATTTGCGCAATGGCCCAAATGGTTCAGACAGCCTTTGGGTCAAGAGCTTGTCTTCGAGCAAGAGGAAGTTGAATTGGTACCAAGAAAACATGAGGAAATTTGGCTCAGTTGCGCCATGCTCATGAGAATAGTGTCAAAGCTTCCGCGCGAAACAGCCGCATGGCACGTTGGGTGGAGCAATCAGAAGAGCTTCGCAAGCATTTCACGGTCCCTTTGACACAGCCTGACCTCCTGGAGCATCTCGGATCAGAATCGAATATAACCAAACCCATAAGAAACCAAGAGAACCCAGAAATTCCAAGAACCATATGAAATCATGTGCCATTATGCACCTATGTTTCTGATTCTGCATTGATCTGCATTGTGTTCTCTCATGTGTTCTGAATTATGGACTGCGCATGTTATAGGTTTCCCATGTTTTCCGCATGCGGCTAAGAGTAAGGATTGCGCAAACATATGTTTGTTTCACCCTGTTTCAGTTTGACATGACATATTTTAGATTCACTTAAATATCATGTTATCGTGTGTACATATGTTGACCATTGACCCGTTGTGACAAATCCTATAAATTCTAGTGTTCAGACTTCCTACCCTTTCATTTTTTGGTTCAGCTTATTGTATGCTGATGTATTCTGCCAGATACTATAAGATTATCTTGATTTGTTTGAAATACAACCTTGTCAATCAATGTCAATCATACAAGCTACCGCCCAGTTGAGGTCCGGATGTGTTGTGCTGATTGTCCGTGAGAATTGCTCGCTGGCAGTGGGCCTGGTAATGACGGTGTGGATAGACAGAGCCAGTGGCCAGAAGAAGAAGCGCAGGATATCGGGCGGCCCATGCCCAGTGTCCGAATGCTACGGCTTTCGCGTGGTCGAGCTTGAGAAGGTGTCCGAGGACATTTCAATACATTTCATATCATTTCATATCATTTCATGCGGGGCTGGGCAATACATATCGATCATATCGCATCATATCGCTACATGGCGATTGTTTGCTGTTCTGTTCAAACATCTCATGCGAAGCTGCTTACGCACATGCTTGTAGGCACACAGTTATTCACAGGCACAGGCACACAGGCACACAGTGCACATCAGTGCACAAAGGTGCACAAAGGATCACAAAGTGATACA
This sequence comes from Symbiodinium kawagutii, assembly GCA_009767595.1. Classification (NCBI taxonomy): domain Eukaryota; class Dinophyceae; order Suessiales; family Symbiodiniaceae; genus Symbiodinium; species Symbiodinium kawagutii. The sequence goes on from VSDK01005847.1 coordinate 199,468, forward strand.
AAGTGTAATCATCGGTATTCGGTGGCATTTGTATGTGCAGATTTACGCATGAGTGACTTTACAATACTTTACATGTGCAGACACGTTGGTAAATAGATGCGCTTACATATTGGATCATATTGGGCTCTATCGGATTCTAGTGGATTCTATCCGTTAGGATGTGTTCCGATGTGTTGCGCCTCAATCTGACGCAGACAGGAACGTCCCATGGAGTTTACCTGCCATGCTCGCAGTCCTTGTTCAGTGGTGCCAATGGATGCTCTCTTTGCCATCTTGGATTGCGACGAGAAACGTTCCTTGGCTTTAGGATGCTTTCGGAGGAATATGGAGGAATTATGTTGTTGTTCTCTGGATTTATGAAGAATTTGGGGGTCCATGTTTGTGATTTTATAATCAAAAAGGTTTCCATTTGTTTATCTTAGCTGTGTGCACATGTGTGCGCTGAGGCATGTTGGGATATTGTTCAGATTTCTTCACCGGCTTGTTGGGAGCGTTCAAGCTTGGACTTCGGTGCTACAAAGCTTGAAGCGCCTACCCACAGAGATGAATTTCACATATTTTCACGCATGTAAAATGATGTAAACATATGTAAACCATTGTAAACCTATGCAAACATTGCATAAATTATGGTAAACAGTGGTAAACTGATGCACGCATATGCACATTGCTTTTAAGATTTGTTTAAGTGTCTTTGCTTACTTTTCATATCCTTTCAATTCCTTTCATATCCTTTCATATCCTTTCATATTGTCCGGGTCTGTCAAGATAGGCATGGGAAACTGCGTTGGAAATCGTAGGAATGGAATGTATATTTGATTGTTTTGCGTGTGTTTGCCTTTGTATCCATGTAGTATCCGGTAGTAATATGTAGTACCCATGGATTTATAGAACATTTGGGGGTCCCTGCTTGTGATTTTATAGGGTAACATTGGCTTGATATGGTTTGATGATGTTTGAGGCAATCCTGAAGTTTCATTGCGACCTGATGTAACCTGGCTTGTTCTAAAGTGGAAAATGCTAGCAATATATGTTGATTTGCGCGCAGATACGTGCAATATATCTGTTTGATTCATCAATATTTAGGTGCGTAGATTTCTTCCGTTTGATGGCAACTGGGGTTCAGACGGTTTTGCCATGTGTATCTATTTGCATCTATTTGCTGTCCATGGTTTTATGGGGCATTCAGGGGTCCATGCTTGTGATTTTATAGGGGTAAGATATGGTAAGATCGTGTAAAGATATGTTCAGATTTTCAATCAAACCCAATGGATTTGATTTGTGCTCATATGATTGGGGCCAAATTATGTCAAATTCCTTTTTCTTTGCGGATCCTGTACGCTGCCAAATGACCAAGGCTCACGACCCCCTGAACAGTGCATTGAAGCCTTTTTCGTGACCTTGACGGCCGAGTCAGTAGCAGCTGTCAGCGATGCCAGGCAGAAGGTGGCTTCCAATTGGGTGTCTGGCTTTGATTCCCGAGCATCCAAGCCCAGCGGTGGTCGTGGCAGGAAGAAGCAGCGTATGTTCAGAGTTGCCGCCCGTGCCGCAGACAAGGTCAAGAAGTCCAACACGCCGGCTGGTAAGAACGGGGCTGTGAAGAAATCCATTGTCAAGCCGAAGTTGCCCCAGGGAAAATTGCGCATCGCAGGGCCAGAGACATTGGGAGATGTCCCTTCCAACTACACTCGTTCGGAGAAGGGTGCTCGGTTGATCAGGCAGCAGATGACCGCCATGTTGGAACGAGACAAAGTTGCTTATCCCGACCGGCCGATGTTCGATGCTACGACTGGCGTCTGCCGTGCAAAGTTCCTCGATGTTTATTGGATTTTTTGGTTTTTGTTTCTACGATTTTAATTTGTCAACAGTTTGCAACTTTCTTGGATGCTTTCCAGCAAGTGCCAACCCATGTGGGTGGTTAATCGTGAATTCATGGGCATTTAGGAGCCGTAGCGCAAGCAAGATTCTGAAATGTTTGATATCTTTGATTTTTTGCGATGGTTTTGGTATATTTTGGTGATCTTTTGTGACTCCTTCGCTTTGTGCAAAGGCATCCGCAAGCACCTCATCGCACTTTTGAGCAGTTTTTGCGCATTGCGCCTGTGTACTTCAATGCTCAGTACCCGTCAAGAGACAGAGGCGTGTATGGTGGCCAAGTGCATCAGCATTTTAAAACGATTCACAGCCAGCTTTTGCGCTCTCCACCAGTGAGATCAGGATGGAACACCCTTATTTTGGATCTGTGCGGCTTTCCAATGGGATGAAATGCGTTGAAATGCTGTGACATGATGTGACAATATGTGACATGTAATATAATATTGTATTACATTGATTCTTAATTGTGGTTCCACGCTTCATCAAATTTTGATATTTTAGATGCTTAATTTAGGATAATTTGGGGCTGATGTCAACTTGATTCGATTTGTAATGTTTTGATTTTGTCTCAGCGTTTCGTCATTGTCGCCGCCGGCTTTTGCGATCCCCAGCAGTGAGATCGCTTGGAACACGCTTAGGTAGGGTTTTTTGCGGCTTTCCAGTGGTGAATCATGGTGGTTTTTAAATCAAAGCTTCAAGAATGTTGATATATGTTGATTGATATTTGGTGGTCTTATGCGGTCTTAAAAGTTCTATCTTTCAGGAGATTGAGAGCCGCCGGGGGATGCTGCGCAATACTGCGCAATTGCGGGATAGACTTTGCTGAAAGTCGAGGGAAAAGGAATGAACGTAAGCTGATGAAAGCTGCTTTGGGTGCTTGCGCGGGTTCAGCTTCTATAAAATCAGGAGGGTGACCTTCACAAGATTGGTGAGCAGGGTCAGGGCTAGTGATTTTATAGAGATTCAGCCGTTTTTGCAGGCCCCATTGAGTAGGTCAACGTTCCCCTGATTCATAGAGTTTTTGGAGGTCTGGGCACCTTGATTTATACAAATAGGAGGTCAGGGCACCCCGTTTTATGACTATAAAATCTCAAGCAGGACCCCCTCCCCCCTATTAGAGCCGAGATCTTTGCCCCTTGTTCCAAGTGGGCACCTGCCCCAACGAAGCTGGCAACTGCCCCCATGGTGTTCACCTTTGTGCCATCCTGCAGAAAACTGGCCGCACTTGTGGTGGTAAGCACCCGGCTAACCAATGCAAGATCAAGAAGTTCGTCTCTGAGGACACCGTGTTGCCAGTTCCGGCCAAGCCCACTGCAGCATTGATCCCAGCAGCGACTGGACCCAAAGTGGCCACCAGAAAGAGAGCCATCAACCTCCAAGAGGCCAAGGCGGAAGTGCTGGAGGAACACAAGAGGGCTCGCGCCGGTGAGGTGGCCCAACCCAAAGGCCAAAGCCAGACCCAAAGGAGGCGTGGCCCAGCCAGTGACCCCTCCCAAGGCTGCTCCTGTGGTTCCTCAGCCCATCGCCCCTCCTCGAGTGCGTCGACCAGCTCAGGACGAAGCGGCAGTGGATCGTCGGTTGGAGCAGTTGGGTGTGGGTGGAGGCAAGACTGCCCAAGCACCTACCCTCATTTGGGAGTCAGTGCGTGGAGGGCGCCTCTATCTGTCAGGTTTGCCTACCCGAGCTACGGCGGATCAGTTCCGTGAGGTTGCTCTTCAAGTGTGCTGCTTCCCGGGGGGTCCTGAATGCCGGCAAGGGGTGACCTTGCGTGGTGCGCAACTCATGACCTTCTCGGCTGCTTATGCGTCGCAGCGCTCAGAGCAGTGGCGCGAGTTGTGGCCTGCAGTGCAGCACACCCTGTTCGCAGGGGATTCAGTGCTGATGCATTGCATGAAGGGCAAGCACAGGGCTGCGTTCACAGGGATTCTGACCCGAGCATTGTTGGCCGGCGAGACGATCGACGAAGCCAACCGCTACGTGGAGAGCCTCAGGGACACAGAATTGCGCAAAGTGACCCGTGAACGAGGAATGGCTCAATGGCTTCACCAGACATGGAGAGACTCTCAACTGGTGACTCCAATGCCTTTGCCCGCTGCCTACGCCGCCACAGAGCACTCCAACATCCATGTGATGACTGCAGAGGGGGTGACCCTTTGCCGCCATAAGCAAGCAGATGGCAAGACCAAGCGCTTGGTCAACCCTATGACCACTACTGATGTCTATGAAGCAACGGCTTGGTCCAGACCTTGGTGTGATGGCTGCCTTCGTCGCTGCCCAGCCTCCTGGTGGCCTCCTCAATGATCACCATAGGAACGATGCAAGTGCCGATCTTTTTGGCATGAATTCCAAGGATTCATCCCTGTCCATCGGTCTAGTGTGAGAGCCGAATTTGATCGCATAAGAGCAGGTTCCACCTGGGAGCCGTCATGCATGATCAGCTCGGAGACGATGTGATGACAGGAAAACAGTGCATCAGGGAGTGAGCGTTGTTAGTGGAGTTGGAAGTCAATGACTGCCTCAGTGTTGCAGGGAACTGCCTGAGTGGTTGCTGTCACTTGACCTTTCCCCACTGTGTTCAACGGCCCCCCCCTAGTTGATGCATGGTTTTTTTTCACGTGATATCCTTTTTGCACCTATACCCATGTCCAGTGTTATCCCTGCCCTCCCTTGACCAGGCGTGCCACGAGTTCCGGGGGTGACCCGAGGTGCAGCTTTCTAGTCAAGGGGAGTTGGGTAGTTGCATTCGAGGGGCGTCCTCGTGTTGTGCAATGGAGGTCGACCAGGTCCCACACGATAAGGCCACCGCTAAAGAGATTCTCACCCAACTCGGTGTCAACTTTTCTTTGGAAGATGTTGTGGTTGAGAGCCTGGAAAAGCTTGGCGTTGCAAACTTGCAGGAATTCAGGTACCTGTGGGCCACTGAAGCTGCCATAGAGACTTGGATTGCCAAGTTGGGCCTTGGTGACAAGGCCATGCTTCAGACAGCGCGCCTCAGGCGTGCCTGGGCTGCGGTAGGGCTCTACTACCGCCAGATGGAGCAGGACCGTTCGAAGATCGCTCTCAGCGACCTTGACACTATGTTGGGGGAGTCGGAACTGAGGGACACCAAAGTGAACTTCTGGCGCAGGTACAAGATGCGCTTTCCTCCGGAGGTGCATCCGGCGGACACTACCATCTCGAGGGTGACTCGAGAAATGCAGAAGCGTATGTTATGTGTTTTCAGCATCAGCCGTGTGAAGACCCTCCAGTACCAGTTGATGACCTCTCAAAGGAAACGCAAGATCTCTGAAGGGCTTTACCTGGAGGACAATGCTGAAGAAGATCATGCAGCCACCGATGCCGAAGACTACTTGGACAAGTTGTTCACTTTGCTATTAGCCTATGCTATGGCTGGCTGTAGCGCCATCTCTGGTGCACCCGAGGCTTCGCAGGAAGCGGGGCTTGGAGCTGACGCTACCAAGTTCGTGGCGGGCCCTCTGGGTGTGAACTACC
>VSDK01005868.1:5000-19686 GCA_009767595.1 Symbiodinium kawagutii
CACCTTGGGTTGTGGTGCTTTGGTCATTGGGTTCTTGGGTCCAGTGATCCTTCAAGATTGACTCTCAGAGGTCAGTCAGTTCACTACAACAGTCATTTATGTACTCTAGTGAAAAATTAGCATGCAGAATTTCAAAACTCCAGGCTTGTGCAAATATTGACATGATTCATGGCATAGGATGCCAGTACAACCTTGCAAGAACGCTTTCTCGGAAAGGTTTGGCAGAAGACTGCCAACTTTGATTACGATGGGGCGGAGCCCATCGTGTTCTGTCTTTTCCGCAAGGCCAGCCTCACCGATGCACTGGTCGATGTTCAGATGGCTGAAGCACCTGGTAGTTTGATCATCATGCAGCAACCCCTATAAAGTTGGCTTTCAACAGATGGATCATGATGGATGCATCATCTCGGTCTGGGCTGGTCCCTAGACGAGGGTGTCCCTCAAACATTCAACGAAGAATGATTTGACTGTGGCAGGCACACCGGTTGTGAACAGACCGTTTTCTTCGGTGTGGAATCTTACGCATGCAGACTCTTTTGTGGGTGTATCATATCCAAATCACGTGTTGGAAGGCCGATTTCAGCCTATAAAGATGCTATTACTGTACAGAAGTCCGCAGCTAAGCTCCTTGCAACATTGGTGTGTTCAGCACGTAAAGTCAATACCGTCATCAAAGTTGAGCAGTTCACATCCCAGTCAAGCCGGCTAGTCACGGTTCATTTTGGGGCCAAGGACACAAGGGCTGTGACCCATGGCCAAAGCGAGAAGAGCCTTGAGTTATGCCTTGCCATTTTTGCTCAAGGGACTGCATGTCCTTGTTTGAACTTTGACCTAGATCGAACTATACATATATCATTATATCACCCATGAAGTTCTCCATCTATGTGTTGCTTCTGGCCCTTGGAGTCAGCGGCCGCACTTGTGCTGACTCCAATGAATGTGATGTCGCATCTCACCTTGCGACCCGCACCCAGGTCAAAAAGGTCAGCAAGGCACAAGAAATCCTCTTCAGCGAACTTTTTTCATCGATTACGCTCACCGAGATCAGTGGACCTCCGGGTGTCTCATTCAACGGGTGCATTTGGGTCATTGGTTTTCCTTCTGATTTCGTCTCACAGGCACCCAGTGAAGTCACAGGCACTTTTGATGCGAATGGTTTGCTACTTGTTCAGAGGCCTCCATTTCAGCGACCGCAGACTTGGTTCTTGTCGGAAACCTGCCCGAGCCAAGCTAATACCATTGATGACCTCGATGTCAGCACGGCTGGGCAAATCTACGACTCCATTGGTGTGCCGACTTTTCAAGAGGATGACATCACTTTAGAAAACCGAAGACTTCAGTTGAATGTTCCTGGAACCGACCTCAAGTTCACAGGAACAATACCCACCCAAGCAACAAGAGCGGACCTAGTCTTTCGTGATGCAAGCGTTGGGGACTGGTATGTTGTGAATGACCTCGGCAGTGCCCCAATCTTTGACGCCAACGCCATTGAAGTGGACGCCGGGGACTTTGATGGCAACGCATTGGGACCAACCCTTGGTTTCATCAATCCAAGCTATGAAGGGGGGGCCATTGGTGATCCTCACATCCACACCTTGGCTGGTGACCACTACACCTTGCTCCGAGAAGGTTCGTTTTTGCTGTGGCAGTTCGGCCTGGAGAAACCCAAGGTACAGTGGCAACTCTATGCCCACTATGCTGGCCGGCAGTCCTTTACCAAAGGCCTCCTTCTGTTGGATACTTCAGGGCCAAAGCCATCCACCATGGAGATCACCTCGGAAAAGTGTCAGTGGCAAACCCAGGGAGAGGCCAAGGAGTGGTCGACCGTCACTTCGGTGGTTCTTTCAACCAGTTACTCTCGCATCAAGTTGGTTGAGGACCAGCATGAGGAGGTGAAAAAGATACAGCTGTTCCTTACTGGTGAGAACTCACCAGTAGCCAGGTTGATAGTCATGTGTCGACCAGGTCATCACATCAACCTGAAACTCGCCATGAACAAGAAGAAGTGGGGTCAGTTTGTTAGTGGTGAGCTCAAGGGTGAACAGCAGAAGCCAAGCTCCAAGACCATGAAGATATCGGCTCTTCAGCTAGATGCAAAGGAAGACCAAGAATTCCAGGTCAAAAAAACTTGGAAGGAGCTTGGTGGCAGCTCTCATGCGGAGCAGTACCTTCAGAATTTTGGTGAGCATCCAGGCCAGACTATCAGCCTCATCCAGACCTGCGACTCCCAAGCCGAGGCAGAAGCCAGAGTCATTTGCCGCAAGCACCTGGGAGAGACTTCGAAATCCGCCTACTTCAAGGAATGCGTCTTCGATGTGTGTTCCGGCGCGGGGGAAGTTGCAGCAGAGATGGCGGCTGAGATGCTGAGATTCTGAGCATGGCCTGACTGATGAAGACGATTAGTTTTACATAGTTTTAAGATGTTTTAAGATTGAACATTCACTATGTAATTACAACTCCGCACGCCGCCCGGCCGAAAAAGGTCGGGACCCACGACTAGACTTGTAGGCATTTCAGATGGATACAAGCTGGATACATACACATACTTGAGACATGTAAATGTACATTAGACATGTTTGTGACAATTATGATATTGGTGAATGATTGTTGATTGAGGGGAGGTTGCCGACATGGCCGAAGCCTCCGCAAGTGCGAGAAAGCATTGTGATACTGAGATTCTCCCACTATCCATGGCTGGTTGGCCATGTGGCTGTCCATAGGTTTCTTCATTACTCCAAGACTGGACATATCTTGACATGTTCACGTCTTGTGCGAATCATCAATTAGAAGGATATCTATGTGTTATTCACTGGTTCTGCCTGCTGTCAACTGCATTGTCTGCTACGCTGAATTGTCGAACCTAAAGCCTGATCACGTTGATCATTCCACCACCCACCAACAAAGTCAACGCTTCTGCCAGGAAGTTTGGCCAAAGCAGGACACACTGCTGGGCATGGACGGGGTCACCCAGAGAATCACAGGCCTTTGGCAGTGAGGGGGGTTAGATCTCTTGGGGGTTCATCCCCACTGTGAAAGAGTTCGCTCAACTGGTTGTGGTTGACTCGGAGCCCAAGTGTGGCCTGACTCCGCCGATATTAGCGGCTTGGATGGACACCATGCCAGGGTTTTCGATGCAAGTAACAGTTGGTGCCTCAGAATGGATCTGTCCGGTCCATAGATGGACCCCAAAAAGGTGATGTGCTGCTTCCCTACCGAAGAAGTGAGTAGCTCATAGCTTTGATTGCTTGATATGTTTATAGTATATCCATGTATATCATTGTATATCCATGACTTTTGTTTAGTCCCAAGATGTGGTTCAGCAATATGATAATATGGCTGTGGGTCAAAACCCCGTACCCCTGGTTCCCCCCTGTTAACCATTATTTTCCCTATTATTGTTGGTGGAAATCCCCCAGTAGTTGGTTGGTTAATATTGACCCATAGCCATATGATCCACCCGTTGGATTTCGTTTCCAGACTCGACCTCAACCTCGCTGAGGCTACCGTGGAGCTTGAGGACATCATCGCGGCAGATGGGAGCCGCTTGGTGATGGGGATTGGCGAAACGAGCATTGAGAGGATTATTTTTTGTGCTGTAATGTTGGTTTCTGATTAGTACCTACCTGTTGGTTTTATCTATTTTCATTACTTTAGGGGGGATTACACTAATCAGAAACCAACATTAATCCCAGAACAAGCGGTTCCCTTCGCAAGATTGTCCCATTCAGATCATTGGATTTTCACCAGATCTTCAGTTTTAGTGATAGTGACTAACGGTGATTCTTTTGAAGATTGGTGATCTCCTCACTTCTAGTGATTCTTAGTGATTCATTTGGTGAAGTCATTCGGAAGGTTTGGATCTGGCCCAGGCCTAGAACGCGACCTGCCTTTGGAAGGGGCTGAGGCGCCGGTGCTGGTTCTCCCCACGCAGGGTCCTTGTGGGATGTTGCAAGCACTTACTGGTTGGTGGTTTGAAGTTTTTTATTTTCCCTAGTAATCATTAACAACTGGTTGATTGACCAAGTTGTTGGAAATTGAAGCACTGAGGCGCCACGTTGGGCAGGAACAAGGGGGACTTGGTAAAGCAATAGGCACTGAATGCGCATGAAGCACTGGGAAATGGTTGGATGCATCATGACAACTGATCTTGCTCAGCAGACGTGGCCCAAGAATGGATGGTGTACCTTTACGATGATCCCTTACTGGGATTCTCCTTTGGGTCGCTACAGGACGTCCACAACCATTTATTCACAGCCTGCTGGCCCTTTGTGGCTTTCACAGCATCACCTGTGCCGTGTCAAAATAGTCCGTTGGTCGATTGTCATAGAGAGTTCGACTAGTTCGTGATTTGTTTCTTGGCAGATCTCGGTACTAATCGCACAAAATCTTTGAACCGCGAATCCAAGCAGCTTGGTACCAAGATCTGCCGAGCCGCTTGTTGCTATCCAACAAATTTGCGAATCCATGCCAACCAAGCAGCTTGTTGTTGTTCTCTTCTTTCACTGTTGCTTCGCCAGGAAGATGCCGTGCTTTCGGTCAAGGCCAGAGGGCAGTCGGGCAGATTACCGACCAATCAACCGATGGGTTGGATGTTTCGAATGTTTCATGGCAGCCATGAGGGGGTGTAGGATCCAGCTCCCAATGAACCACTGAAGAGTTTCACCAGCGAAAAAATACTGGGAGATGCATCATGCATCATGCATCGTAGTTGACCACCCTCAACCACCAACAGCTGATTTACCTTCAAACATGAGTTGTTGATGATTTTTGTAGATGATATTCCAGTATGCACATTATTGACACACAAAATATCAATATCATAGCTGATCAGAATGGAGAAGTACAGATTAATGGTTCATAGTCATTGCGAATCAACAACGCGGTTGATTTTCATGGCAGCCATTCCCAGCCATTCATAGCCAGTCATAGCCATTCCTTGGTTCAGAATGTCCTCGCCACGACTTCCAGAAAACGACGCGATGCTGGGCCTCCAGGTGTCTTCAACTCACAAGCGTCGGGCTTGGGGACTCAGAAGCGCGTTGTGTGCGATCTCCAAGGGTGGCAAACCAAAGGCTACGCAGCCAAACCATCATCATCATCATCATCATCATCATCATCATCCAGTATCATGCAGTATCATGCAGTATCAACCATCCTTAGCCATGGCTATGAACTATGACTATGAACCTTCGCTGGTCTATGCAGGATTCTTTGGTGACGTTTGGTGAGCATCAGGAAGATGATGGTCCAAGGCTTCATGGCGTCAACTACCACGGTCCCAGTGGTTGCACCTTACCTCGGGCACAGAAATCCACCACGATGTGATCATTTTGAGAACGGAAACAGATGATTTGGAGAGCGCAAATTTACCAAACATCAAAGGTATGGATTCACTATGAGGTTGAAGCCTATCCTGAACCCTACCGTGTTTGCCATTAAACTATAGCAATTTTACATAAACGTACACAATAATTGTAGATGGTGTAGTATGATCACTAGAGATAGTATTTATGAACCTGGATACCTCAGGATGTTTTTTGTGGTAGTCGATAGTTGTTCGGTGAATCGACACGTAATATATGCTATATATACTGACGTCGTTGCAGCCAAGGTGGGCCTCTGGACCTTCAGTGGAAAGGGCTCGTGCTGAGTTAGCTGCCCCATGGATAAATCACCAGCTTATTGACCATGATGAGCCATGTTTCCCTGTGATCATTCACCACCATTATTGAGAGATGGCCATTACTAGGCATAGGTACTGATCATAATTATCTCCTACCTTGATCATTCATTATGACCTAGCAACATCAAGAATCTATTCACATAAGGTCAGCCATCAGTTGTGTATAGATATATGATCATTACGCTATAAACCGTCAAGGTTCTCATGGATAGTGATGACGGCAAGCATGAAAGAAGACATAAATATATATATATATATGAGATAGAACCATCATTAGAGGATAGTAAGTCCGTACAGAAGCAAATATAATATATCATCCCTATTGATGAAGCAATATATATTTGCTTCTGTAGGGAGGTTCTAATGTGGACCACTGGCCACCATTAGATACCCTCCTAAGCATCACTAGTTCTCCAGGTCGCTCGGCAGGAGCATCCACACCAACGATGCTTGGCTGTTTAGGAGTGGAGGAATGGTGCTTAGTGGTTCCCTTGTAGTTGTTCACAGTGATCAGCCAAACGGTATGGCTCTGTTTGGTGACCAGGACTATATGAACAACTGTTTTTTTGTGGTTGTTCATAGTTATCAGCCAAATGGTTCTGTTTTAGTGGTTCTCTTTTTGAAACCATAGTTGTTCATAGTGATTAGGAAAGGCAGTGGTTTTTGGTACGGGGGAAACGGCCAGCAATCATAGGAACATGAGGATGCCCGTAGTAGTTCACATCCCAACGACAGCTGAGGATTCTGTTCATTCTGCGGATGTGAACAGATGAAGTGCAAAGTCTTGATCAATGGCCATTAAGAATGATTGTCAATGCTAATTCAACAGAAATGGTTGCTGAATTGATAATCATGGTTGGCAAGCACCGGTATTATGGTTTCAAACATTCGGTGATGAACCATAAGTGATTGAAAGATTCCATACATGATGTATCATGGGGTTTCTGGTCATTGTTTCAAACTTTGACTACGTGGGAATGCCTGGTTGCAATGGTAGGTCCATGTTGACATGCCTAGTTTTATTTGGATAGTTGCTGATTTACCATCAGCTGCAGTTGGTGTGATAAGGACTCCCATAAACAACAGGAATAGGGTATTCTGAACACTATTGTCATAGATTATATTCATCAAAATCCAACCATTATCGACGCTTACTAGCTACGAATTACCACTAAGCATTAAAGAGCTATGAACCATCATTGTTGATTGTTGTGAGTAAGGGGCTCTTATTGGACAGGATTATTCAACCAAGATCAATCATCACAAATCATCATATTTGACCATCATTAAGTATTTGTTTCTGTCATCAACCATTATCAAGCAACAATTTTCAATATTTTCAACTATCAACCACCACGATCACTCATTATCACCCATCATTGACCTTGGTAAAGCCACTAAACCCAATCAACTGTTGGGCTACCTACGGTTCGGAACATCATCGCAACCAACGCCGGTTGATACTCCAGCTGGGCCCATGTCCTAACCAGCACCAGAACCAGATTGTCAGTCATTCTCCATGATCATTACAAGCACTGTTTATGAAAGTATCCAACTGATAACCATGAGTAGACTACTTACTCTGGTCTCGGGTAGTCGGGCCGTCAGTCAGTAAATGTCATAGTCAGTTGCGGGAATCAATTCGGGAAAGTCGGGCCGCGCTGCGTTCAGCTGGGGGAGCAGTACTTATTCGCAGTGTTGTCCAAGGTTGAGTCTAGCATTCGCATCAGAGACCTGCTGTGCCATTGGGAGAAGCTTCACACATGATACATGCTTACATGATCAGTGTTCGTTCCCGTATGTCAAACTTGCATGGCACAAACAGATACAAACACTTTGCTGTTGTCCAAGGTTACCTCTAGCATTCGCATCAGAAACCTGCTGTGCCATTGGGAGAAGTTTCACACATGGTACATGTGTGCATGATCAGTGCGCATTCCCGTTTGTCAAACCTGCATGGCACACACGGATACAGACACTTTGCTGTTGTCCAAGGTTATCTCTAGCATTCGCATCAGAAACCTGCTGTGCCATTGGGAGAAGCTTGACACATGATCCATGCTTACATTGATACATGTTCAGTCCCGTTTGTCAAAACTGCATGGCACGCACAGATACAGATATTTTGCTGTTGTCGAAGGTTGTTCCTAGCATTCCCATGAGAAAGCTGCCGTGCCATTGGGAGAAGCTTCACACATGGTACATGCTTACATTGATCAGTGTCCACTTTCCCCTGTATCATTATCCATTATCATTATCAACCTGTACTAGCCACTGATGAACCATGACCGTCTACATCACCAAGCATCCAAGGATACCTGGAAGAGCCAGCGAAGAGATTGGAGCCCCTTTCAAGTGCGCCAGCAGCTCTGATTGTTGCATGTGTCAGTGATATGGTTGTTGGTGAACAACAGCATCCAACAAAACAACAGCACAACATATTAGAACAACAACGGCAACAACCAACCACAACAACAACAACAACAACAACAACGACCAACAACCAACAACCAACAACCAACAACAACCAACAACAGCAACAACAACCAACAACAGCAACAACAACAACAACAACAGAGACACCAAGGATATACTGTAGGGACATGCCAACAATGATAGGGATTCTTTTTGGATGCGATATACCTGGTACCGTTGGCGAAAAATGGGGCGACAACAATATGTACGTGCCAAGCTGGGCATTTTGTTGGCAGTTTCAGGCTACTGGAGTTGATTCCCCGGATCTTGCACTCTGCTCGACCGCACCCATGCTGCATGCTGTTGTAAAATGTGGGGCAGTTTGCCACCATGAGAACCAACAGAGATGAGCACAACACCAACAGCGGTAGTTGGTGTTGCGTGAAAACCGTGATTAGCCAAAATGATACTATGCGGTCGAAAATTAACAGTGTTTGCATCCTGGACAATTTGATTTGCTTGTCTTAAAGAGAATCAATCAAGCAGCATGGCAGCATGACAACAGTGAGAACGACATAGCAATGTCGAATGTAAAGCTGACCACCGCTGATGGTTGGGATAAAAGGTATCGGATTAGGCCATTGAGGCATTAGATTATTAAGCACCAGTTTGAGATGAAAGAGACTACAAAACAAGTTGCTGGCTTCTCATGGTTTGTCCCATGATCTTGGGTACCATCCGAGGTAGAATAAGTATACCTATGTGCATCAAGAGTTTTAGGCCAGTCTCGTTGCCATGAAACGGATGGTGGGGCACCAGGGATGCTCGCTGGAACAACCTTGGAATCCCTTGGTGACGGCAAGGTTGTAGCTGAATGCCAGCGCGACCAGCGTGTGAACAATGTGGGATGATCGTGAAGTTCAACATGTGTGTTTGTGTGCATGTGCGTGTTCATGTCCCCAACAAATGATTGGGTAATTGGGTATTGCTATGCAGCAATATTCACCAGTTGATTGAGCATCATTGCCCCAACCAGAAGTAGTTCATGAGCTTGTTACATGTGTGAAGTGCTCTCCGAGCACAAGTGGTGGTTTCTCAACATAGGGCCCATAGGGGTACCCCCAGTTATCATGCGTTTTTCATCATGTAGAGTAATAAACCAGCCATTCTGGGGGGTACCCCTAGAGCTTGAGAAACACTGAAGTAGTTTATTGGCTCCAGAAACTTCGCCAAGTCACCGTTGGTTTCCGCAGATGCCACGAAGACTGCACCGCATCCGGCTGAGATGAGACCTAGGAGGTGCAGCGACGCGAAGCTCACGGTAGTGATGTGATGGTTTCTGTTGGAGGAGGTGGTGCCGCGTTTCGTTGTTGCTGTTGGTGGTGGTGGTGGTGGTGGTGGTGGTGAAGGAGTCCTTCTTGTTGTGTTTGTTATTGCCGCTGTTGTTCTCGAAGTTGTCGTTGTCGTTGTTGTCGTTGGTGTTGTCATTGGTTGTGTTGCAGGTGTTGGTGTTGCCGATGTTTCTGATGTTCTTTTCGTTTTTTTGATGGTTGTTGGTGATAGTAGTAGCTCATTGCTAAAGAGCTAGCGCATGGGGTCGTCCACAAATTTGCACCCAGGCTCATATTCCCTGCTATATTTCCACTTGAGGGTGATTTAGGTTGTTCTACCAATAGGAAAAAGTTTGGCGATGTACCAACCAATAGAACCATTCGGTTCCAGTATGGAAACTGAGAACCACCACGTTGATGTTGCACCGACCTGGTGAGTCACAGACTGCTTGCGTGAGAGGGCTGGGGGGATGGTGAACTCTAGCCACGAATGGTGGCTGGTTCTGGTGAACCGCGATTAGTAACTAGTAGAGATTTATATGGGATGATGATGGAGGGAATTCGTAGTACTACTTTGCTATAGGGTGGCGGCGAGTATCAATCCAAAGGTGTCCTGTTGGGATAGCTTCAGGGTAGATGTCAGGGCACATGGTTGGTTGTATTATCCGGTGTCATTAAATTGTAACTAACCATACAATCAACCACAACCTTCATAGTAGCTGGTCAATTCTCAGACTCTTTTCCCATAAATTAGAAGTCCAACCGTTTAGCAAACCGGATTCATGAACCATCATCAACCACTGTTGACTGAAAACATGATGGACAACGGTTGGCCAGGTTTGAACCAACCATGATCAACATTGATCAACCTGTATCATATCTTTATGATTACTGCTATGAAGGATTATTACTTACTTGACTACCAAGAAGGAATATTGCGCAGCCAAGATCAAAAGTTGAAGGGTAAAGAAAAGCCACTTGCTTCGGGTGGCAGCTTGGGAGCTGTCAGGTTGAAGGTCCTGATTCAGAGCTTTCGCGGTTTGCATGGCCTGGACTTGGCCACCAGGTGGGGGGAGTGGATGGCGGGAGGGAGCGATATGAGGAGCCAGGGGGTATCCAGGACTCGCCTTTTAAAGGGCTTTAAATGGGGAGCGAGGCTGGGAGCTACCTTATGGTCTACAGGATACCCACAGCTCCGTTGGTGCCAACCAGTCAATTGGTCCTTGTGGCAATGGGTATATCAGCAGCATCGAGGGTTGGGCGGGGATTCAGCGCCGGCGCTGTCGGATGGTCGGGAAAGTTGGGATCACCGATGAGGCAATGAGTCTCGTTTCCCAATTTGATCCACTGTTGATGGCTTGCAATGGATATAATATGATATAATGATCCTCAATCTGGTCGAAAAATCGAGGATAATACACCAGTAACACCAACATCCACGGGTTTTGCATGTGGCATCGTTCGTTTGGCTAAGCATTCGCGGGATTCAACCGGAGTTGATGGTTGATGGGCGGCCCCTGATTTGCTCCATGCCTTCTTGGAGGCGATGCTTCTCCTGCATTTGCGCTGTGGCGGGGTGGGTGGCTCAGGGCACGAAACGAGGGGAAACAAATTCAGCAACCCAAGCTAAGCAAGTTATGTCAATTGATTATATCAAGTTATAAGGGTGTGATTTAGTTTGGGGATTTGGGTAGCATTGTTCCGGGCGTGTTTTTGAATCAAAGGTCAACATTGGGAACGGCTAAATCGCTGAGGCATATTTTCCTTGTCTAGATCACACGGAAATCCTTCAGATTGAAGACGGACTTGACAGCAATACCTGAAGTTGGCTCGAAGTGGGGAGCCATGCTCTAAGACCCGGCTCGGTTGGTAGATGCAGTATTTTGTAAGCTACCACGCAAGCACCCTGAAGAAAGTCTCTAGGATTTTTTTTCATTCTGCCTGCTCGTTTCAGCTGCACAATGGTTGCGCCTGTTGCGGTTCATGATAGGAATGATGCCCCTGGTTGGACTGCCCCTAAAAACTTGCTTCGATAAAGGTCAGTCTCTTCATTGCTGGAAAAACCCTCGTATTTCATCAGGGACGATGGTCATTTTATCGCCATCTTTAGCTGTCGGGCATAAACTGCAGCTATCATCACCGTTGCCTGTGCCTGTTGCAACCAAGCCGTGGAGGCGTTTGGTTCACTCTGATGTTCCCAGCCGTCCCAGCAAGTGGCCTGAGCCACGCACGGTCGCCCCAGGCACCGACACGCAGATCTACAAACAGGTGGAGCGTTCGAAGCTGGATATCAAACTGCTGGGGAGCTCAGCAGCAGTCGGGTACCCCCCCTGGTGGTGAAGACAGCTTGCTGGTTATGACATGTTATGACAGTTGGAACGTGGTAGGTGTAGATCCAAGAAGTACATGGAAGTACGGCCATCTGGCGATATGCTTGTGACTGCAGCTTTGTTTGTCATGTCGTCACGGCGCCCATTGCCTTTTGAGTGTCCCGTTTGCAGGTATCACTCCAGTCACTCATATCTCATGCACCGGGTTTTGTTTACGCCGTGTTTGATTCATGTAGCGTATAAATGGATAGATCGACGGACGCGTGAATGTGTACATAGATACATGATAGATCATCAAAGAAAAGATGTGTTTGACTACGTTTGACTACAAACGATAGAGATCCTGCTTTCGTGTGCTTTCTCAAAACAGGGGACCTCCAAAAATACTTGGTTTACTAAATGATTAAACTCTTAGATGATGTGTTTAGGGTACCCCTATGACTTCAGAAACCACCTTGGATATTTGGGGGTACCCCCCTGCCTTAAGAAACCACCACGTAAAACCATCATACCCGCATTGAGTCATGCGGCGCCAGGTGTGGAACCTGGAAGGCGAGATCTACGACTACTTCCCTGGCGACGATCTCGAGTTCCACGTCGCTGCTGAGGTCCGGATGCTGACCGGGAGAACAGCTGGGACAGAGATTTTCCAGGGAAAAAGTCAGCAAATCAGCCGGGAGACAATGATGGATCTTCCCCCGCGCCACATCAAATTTCTTTCTCCGCCACCTTCTGCGTCAATGGTTAGAAATTCGGGGATGTACCTGACCCCGCCCGAGCTTTCCACCTTGCATCGCCAAAGTGTGATTCCGGTGCCATGCGGGGCACCGTGTGCCAGCTGCACTATCATGGTGGCGGTTGCCTGCGATCGGTGCGTCCTCGTGATGGATCCAGATGCGAAGCTTGGTGGCCGTTTGCCACGGCTCTGCAGGGGCTCAAGGTCGGAGATGCCGTGACCTTTACGCTGACAGAGAGAGGGCAAGCGGAGAATCTGCGAGGAGCTTGGGGAAGGGTTTATCATAATTTGCAAATCAACTGGGTAGGTGGATGGGTCTTGAATTCACCACTGGTTTTTAGGAAGAATCGAGTGGTGGAACCGTGCCGATTGTCACATATAGCAGTTGAATTCATATACTCGTTGATATTATGCATAAGCCTGATGACATCTTCAATCACAATCTCGACCTTCATATCAACCAAAGGAAGAAGATTAAGAATCAGCTCACAGACAGTGGTCATGTGGTCAAATCATATGGTCAAATCATTGTCAACCATGGGATTTTCGATTTTTAACGATGGTTTTTGAAGCCAAGTGTTTCACCACCTTTGCTGCAGTGTGCGCCCCTAATCAGTCGCAGCCAGCGGGCCTTTGGAACAAAAAGCTCCAGATCTTCTAGGCTTGGCTTGTCGCAATTGACGTTGGGACCAAGCTGTAAGCATGAGAACCGGGGAACCTGGTTGCCGAAGATCAATTTCCTTTGGGGTCCGGCCGCTTTGCAGGGTGTTTGTGTTGCAAGTCTGGGGTTACATGAACTGGGGTGATATTGACCAGCATGAATGGCCATATCCACCAAACATTCCCAACCGATTTCAAGGGCGCCAAGCATGAGCTCCATCGGATTGGCCCCGACAAACCAGGTAGGGGGCCTAGCATTCCGCACATATCATGATAAATCCTAGTACGCTTGGGGGCCGACGTAGGTAGATTTCTGGGACTTGATTGCGGTGGACTTGGCCAGACTTTTTTCAGCCATCGCTTGAACATGCGCCCGCTAAAGAGCAGTTGTTTGTAGTTATTTTGTTTTCACTTCGATGCTGCGTTTCAACTAGTTTCCACTAGTGACTAGTGAGAGCACAGACTCGGTCGAGGGACGCTTTGTCAACCCTGATCAGTAGCAGCAAAAGCCCTGACCATGAGAGATGGAGAGAGAGCGGTGAACTTGGAAGGTGCCAAGGGGGTTGAAACTGTGGAGTAACCCCCAAGCTGTACGCCCCTGAAGAACCAGGGACCCATGGGGGAACCAAAAAAATGATTTGACGGGGATCAGTTTCCTTCACGGATCTTTCATTGAGTACATTACGCACCAACAGGCTTGAAAGCCAGATTTTAACGACATATTTCAAGCAACTTTGAAACATGGCTGCGAAAGCCAAGTGTTTCACCACATCTTGGAACACTTTGATGCTGCACTGTGCACCCCTGTTCAGTCGCAAGCAGTGACGGAAAGGGATGTGGAGACCTTTGCAATGACTTCTCCGAGGAGAGAGCGGAAGCTGATCTCAAAGGCTGGGACGAGGGTCGAAATGGACATCTTGGTATCAAGTTGTAGGCCCACTGAGTGGAAGCTGTTGCTCCAGTTATTGAATCGTATTACTTCTTTGGTTTCTTTCATATAACCTGTTTGATCTACTTGGTGTTCGTCAGGTGTTTGGGATCAGCCGGTTTTGTGATGATATGTGATGATAGATGTGACGCTGATCAACTGCTGGTGTTTTGAATTGATAATGTATCAACCAGCGTGTGGAGATGCACGCACATGTTTGAAATCATATTGTGCAGCCCGGGCCAACCCTGATCAGTACAAGATGATGAGCCAAAGATTCCACCAAAAAGAGGTCTGGAACCAACAGCTGCACAGCGGAAACTACAGCGGAACATGATCAGATTCCACAATGCCAACCTGGAAGAACAGTTAGAGATGCTGCGGAGAGCTGAAGAAGGGCTGCAACTTGCTGTGATTTTGGCTGGCACTTTTCCTAGTCTTTATTTGCTTGTAATCCCACTGGTAAAGTTGTTTCAACACAAAACCCTCAAGTGAGAATTTGGCGACCAGCTTTTTGTACTTCTCTGGTTGCTTTCAACTGAGCAAAATTGATTCAGTTTCGATAAGCCTTTGACGACAGATCGGCAACTTGCCCGAGGAATG
>VSDK01005868.1:19755-35667 GCA_009767595.1 Symbiodinium kawagutii
GAATGCCGTGAAAGCTGGAGATGCGATGGATGGCACAGCCCTTTGTAGCCTGGTGAACAAGCTTGCAGGGTTCTTGCGTGCGCCGGGAGCGACCGTAGAAGTTGCTAGCGGCACTGGGGATGCTTCCACGGTGGCATCCAGAAATGCCGGGCTGCAGCGGAAGGTGCGGAAGTTGCTGATCGACTGCTTAGAGCTTCTGGATTTGACCGACAGCACAACCTGTGAATTGGTGGACACTGCACTGCAGCACATCAAAGACTTGGTCGCGTTGAACAAGCTGAACCAGAACCAACCTGCTGACCAACATCCATCCGTTCGCCTCAACAGGAAGCGCAAGTTTGCAATAGACCAATGGCAAACACTGGCAGCCTTAGTAGGCACTTACCAGGATGATGCTTTATCGCTGGCGCCTGCAGATGAAGTTGGTGAAGTTGGAAAACGCACAGGACCGAAGGGGATCAAGAGGAAAGATATGGCAAGTGTAGAGGGCGGACAGTACCAGCCGAGTGCCAAAGTGAGGAAGTTGCCATTTGTTTCTTGCTGTTTGTTTCAGACGGCCTGTTTTTCGCCCTTTTTGTGCTTCATGAGGCTGAATTATTTTTTGACCAATCTTTTCTTTGTTTGTGGATCACACATGATCAAGTATCCCAAGTTTCACGACTGAATATGCATCTGTTTGGATGTTAACCAGGCATCAGAAAATTCACGTTCAAACATACAGCACTGCTTTGTCAGTGGATTGAAGCGACCAGGTCAGAGAAGACAACCTGGACATCGTCACCTTGAAGTGCTCGCAATGCCATCAGACCATGACATGCACGTGGTTCTGGCACCATCCCAGGAAGGAAACAATACATGTCTTAGTTCCCGCGCTCGGCCACGGGGCTTGCAAGAAGAAGATGGGGAAGAGGTGCCCATGGGTACCTGTCGATGGTCGCCCATGTGTGCTTGACAACTTTGATCCATTAGACTTTTGCGTCCACCAACGTGCAAGAAGCACCTGCGTGCCATGTGGGGGGTCCCGGGTTTGCGAGCACAAAAAACTCTCTTTTGACTGCAAGATCTGCAAAGGTCGGAGACCAGCTGCAGGAGTGAAGCGCGATGTGGAAAAGGGCCATGTTGGAAGATGGACAGTGGGAAACTCCGGGCCGGGGAGTCCCGTTATGGTACCAGCCTGCTTTGCTGTTCTGATGTCATAGGGCAAGGACCATCATAGGATCACGTCATCAAAATGTTGCTTTCTCATTCAAGAACCAGCAACGTGGATATGGTGTTCACCAGTGACTTAAGCCGTTAGAAAGACCTCCCGCAAGGGTCCTCTAGCAACGCAAGCCGCCAGTTGGGGTATCATTGGAACGAGAAGGGTTACCATGCTCATGCGACGGGCTAGAAACCATAAGGCTACACACAGACCGAGTTGATAACTTGTACGTACACGAGCATTAAACGGCTTGACATGACTCATGTTGGGAGGGTGCTTCTTAAAGACAATATGGAACCCAATGTTGCCCCCCATTTGCACTATCAAGTTTGACGTTTGGTTGAGTGAGAGTGCGCCTGCTTTGGTATTCCTGATGCAATGCGCATAGATGCTGACAGTTCATCTCATGCGTTATTCTCATCAGCTTGTCAGTTTGATGGTGGTTGGAACAGCTTCATTGCTTTGTTGTTTGTGAAGAACTATATTGTGTATCGCTGGCATTCGGACTCTTGACCCAAGAGGTTAGAATACTTTGTGCTTTCTTGTAGTTAGTTTTGCTATATGTAGTACATGCGGGGGTGCCAGACAAGACTCTGGCGCTTTTGTGTTGATGGTCCAACAATCAAGGGGCTCAGGAAATGCATCGCTGTTACATCATCCATGAGGTCTTTCGGTAGATGAGCCTTTGGTAATAAACACAGCAATGGAAGATGGCCATTCCCAAGAGGTAAACCATAAATATAGAAATGGTGAATTGTCCAGGCAGCTGTGTTTGAGTGCCAGAGGGTATCGGAGTAGAAAAAACAGGTCAGGCTATTGATCAAACAATGTCTTCTGAGCAACTGGTGATTCAACTTCACTGTCAGCCAAGTGTTTCTGGGCTTGGTGTTTTGCATTTCGGGGGATCCCCCATGGTGATGTCCCTTTCATCTTGGGTCCTTGGGATTGTTTGCTCTTGATTTTTCATGATTGCTGGCTGAATCCATAGATTCTCTGATTCCCAGCTATCACTGGTTCATCATGATCTCCGAATTCCCATAGCCGATCTCTGGAGGATTTTCAGCACTGGCCACTCTTATCTCTTGGGCTGCGGGGTCAGCTCACACCGTATAACAGACTGTGCATATCTTCAAAGCGAGCGGTCTAGTGGGCCAACATTCAATTGACTGCCGGCTACCGCAATTAGATGGTAAGCCATGGATAAGTATGATAAAGATGAATCGTTCATATTTGGTGGCATGCAATAACAGCTAAAAATCAATGATACCCAATAACCATCCATGTCAATAAAATCATGGAGCATGATGTTCTCCAGTGACTCCAGTCTTCGCCTATGCCGTTGCTTGTGGGGGTTGGTCATGGTACGGTGGGGGTGAGCATTTGACAGGGCGCGAACTTGGAAGGCTCAGCGACCATGAGGTTGGAGCTGCTGAGGAGCAGAGTTGACCAGTGGGAAATCGACGATTTACAATAATATAGTGGCTTTGTATGGTTTTATTTGATTTTAGAATGGTTTTGTATGGTTTTATTTGGTTTTATCTGGTTTTTAGGATGGTTTTGTATGGTTTTATTTGGTTTTATCTGGTTTTTAGAATGGTTTTGTATCGTTTTATGTGGTTTTATATGGTCTCTATATGGTGACCTACGGTTACTCTCGAGCAATGATTTTTATTTGCGCAATTCATTCTAAGTAAAGGGCTTGCACTATTTTGTTCCTCTCATCCATAGCTAGCTGGTGAACGAGCTGGGTCCGCCTCACCGAACGAGATTTGTTTGTGTTGCATGGTACCAATGTTAGTTTCTTCTCTATATGAGGTATAATTGAACGAGATACCTTGAAATGACGTTATCCAGTCTTAGTTGTATTTAAACTGAACGAGGCCGGGTCCGCCCTTCAAAGAAGCGTCAAGAGATTTTGCATGAATAAAAGCAGCCGCTCACATAGTTACATACAGTTGCATAATCCCCTCCCTCATTTCCCTTAAAAGCTGCAGTGGGTTGGGGTACCCCAAAGACTGATTTTTTGGTATAGCTGTATTCTTGTTTAAAGCTGTGTTTTGGAGAAGAACTTGATTCTTTAGTAAGGTGTAGTGTGTGTGTGTGTGCATTACCAAGGTAGGTTGAATCACTGGGAACTCAATTCTTTAGACTGTTTTTGGGTCCATTCCAGGTGGTTTTGGCAGAGATTTTCAGCAATATGTCATTTAAAATTGGGTTGGGGCACTTGATTTAGTAGTGGCCAGAATTGTTGGAAATAATGGTTTTTTGATGGGAATTTGATTTTCTAGACCCTCAAACCTTAGCATTCCACCAGATTTCCAGCTTCTAGCTAAAAGATCAGGGGTCCCAACCTGACCCCCCTAATTAGAGGGAGGATGTTGCATTTGGTTGCACATGGTTGCACATGGTTACATGCGATTGCGCATGGTTACACATGGTTACAGATGGTTACATACGGTTTTGTATGGTTGCACATGGTTACACATGGTTACACATGGTTACATACGGTTGCACATGGTTACACATGATTACATACGGTTGCATATGGTTGCACATGGTTACACATGCTTACACGTGGTTACATACGCCTGCGTATGGTTGCACATGGCTACACATGGTTACACGTGGTTACAATGGTTGCATATACGGTTACATATGGCTACATATGGTTTCATTTGGTTCCATATGGTTACATATGGTTACATATTGGCACATATGATCAGATATGGTTGCTTATGGTTGCATTTGGTTGCATATGGTTACATATGGTTGCATATTTAGACGTTACATATGGTTACATACGGTCACACACGGTTGCATATGGTTTTTTAAGGGTGTCACCTTATCTATCATGGTTTTTCCTCGAAAAAAAATGATTTTTTGCTTCCAGGTGAGTTGAACCAGAGGGTAAGAAGTCGCTGGTGAATCACAAGTACTTGCAAACATTGGTAGTGATTGTTAAGGATGATAATTGTATAAGCCATGGCCATTCTGAATCACAATTAGCTGTACGTTGGCATTTGTCGTCATGTAGTAGTTGATATAGGTGTAATTACGCAAGAACCAGTCATGGTTATGACATGTTATGACCATATGTGACCGTTAATAAGTACCTATAGGATGCCGTAGCATAGCTCACTTTCTGGTGGCAGGCGTTTCAATGACTTGTTTGTCTGTGATTATGCCCAGTGTTACGATGGTTGGGATGTGTTGAGACGTTCACAGTGTTAGATGCTTTGCATATGCTGATAGAAAGGCACCCCAACAAAGGTTTTGACCAAATGGATTTTTCCAGATTGAAGCCCATTGTGACAGGATGCGACAGTCGCTCAATTGCAGAGCAGTTGATATCAATGGCTCAAGGCTCATCTCTCATAGTGCGAATGACTTTTTTCTGCCATCAATGATCTATTCTGAAAAATCCCTTACTTCACCATTCTCTCAGACTGATGGCACCATCCAGAAGCATTCTGCTGTCGAAGAGGTGCCATCAGTTCTTCCCGTTTGGCTTCAACTCGGACCTGACCCTGTCCAGCGATGGTCACGGCACGCGGCCTCAGTGCTTGGCTTCGGCGAGTAAGGCTCCATGCCTTGACCAGCAATTGGGTGGCCAATCCCCCAACTGCATCGAGCATCGCACGTTGTTGTGTTCAGATGCTGCTTTCAAACAATGGCGTGTTCAGATTCATGGGGAGCGCTGTTCAGAGTCTTACTGTGCCAATCCCTGATAGTTTTAAGATGTTTGAAGTGAAATGGAGACCCATAGCGATCTGTAGCTTTGACCCAAACCACGACATCATTGGCTCAGTATCTCTCGGTCTCCAGAATTTAGGAAGCACATGGAACCACCCAATTTCATGGTGGCGGGTGCTGAGGCATCGTGGGTTTGTTGCGGGTGAAGGTCACGGTGGAGAAAGACGAAGTTCAAAAACCCATCCGAGGAACTGGGCGACTTGGCAGCGCAGCGTCTAAGTCGTCACCTTCACAGCTGGAGCTGGTTGATGGTTGACGATAGCAATGGGTTCCAATAGTTTTGAATGATAAGTGGATGGCAAGCTCGCTCAAATCCCTGAGATTCGACGGGAATGTTTTGCGTGAAGCGTAACTCCTTAATCACAATCAATCGTTGGTACAACGACTATATTTGGGAAAAGATCAACGGCATTGAAAGATTCTGGGATTCATGATAATTCATACCATTATTCACATGTGACAGTCAATGTGACAATATAAGAACTTCTATAGTGTGTGCGCGCACATATAATGACGTACCTAGCAAGTATCATGAGGCTTTAAATATCCAGAACATAGCCAAGAGCATGGCAATCCCCAAAGCTTGAGCTTTTTTAGCAGTGACGACAGTCCATGAGGTACTGGCTGACTTGTGGGTCCATCGATCAGTAGAGGCTTGTGAGCCCACCACCCAGGTGGACAAGATCTTTCATCAAGCAGCTGTTGTTGCTATATCCGTATTACTGTTGCTTGCTGCTGATCATTTCCCAGACGTTTCTGATTTTTTCCAAGCAATATGTTGGTCAAGAGCAAGTTCATGCAAAAGGGCACTGATCATTTCCCCTGTATCTTAGAAGCACCATGGAAGCACTTACAAAACTTGGATGAATTCCAATGTTTTCATCTCCCCATGTTCCATGAGAGTCCCTCTGTTGAGCAGGCGGGATAAGGGAATGACCTATGACCTATGACATCCTAAGATTCTCCACCACGAGGGATGCGCAGCAGTCAGGTTGCGCATGCTGGGTATGTCCTGGACTTAGCCAAGCAGCGGGTTGGAAGCTTTGGAAGTTCCCAACTCGAAGGGTGTCGTCGGTGTTGAGCTATCCTTCGGTTGATAGGCATCAAGTCTTTTCAGCATTTCTGGGCCCCTGCCATTTCTTGGGTTGCCATGCTCTTGACCCCCAGATCCGGTGCTTTGGGAGCTGTGACTACCGCTTCATGTTGATAAGTGACCACGCATCAACCATCCACAAGTTCCCCAAGCTGTACATACCACCTTTGTCGGCATCGGCTGTGTCCTTAAAGGAGCCAGGTTGCTTTTTGTTAGGAAGCTACCTTTGCTACTGAATCTTGTTGGTAGCTCATTGCTGGCATTATGCGCACCAAGTTGATAGCTCATCTCTTGTTGGTACGTTCAAGTTGATTCGCACACCCTGCTGTTTTGAGGGTATGACCTTGATCAATCTGCGAGTTTCCGAGATTTTGGCAGAAAAAGGAACCAGAAAAAGTTGGTAAAGCATTGTGCCCTAGCAAAAAAAAATGGCAAAGCCTTGTGGTTTTGGGTTGTGTCCAACCCCATGGACGGTGGTGGTCAACCAACGGTGGTTCTCAGGCACGGCAATGAAGCCTTGAGCCTGAGCCAGCAGCAAGGTGAGCCATGGTGACGTCGGGGGAGACCTCTGGGGACACCTCTGGGGTCATCGATGGTTCATGTGGATGTTTCATATGGATCATGTATGGTTCATCTATGGTTGAGGATGAATTCATGATGGTCAACTTGGGGGTACACCTGGCTATTGAGAAACATCCATGTTTGGATCATGTATGGTTAATGATGAGTAATGACGGTTGATCTATGGTTCATGATGGTCAATCTGTGGTTGACTTCTGGCAAATCCATGGTTAAAGATTCAAGATGGTTGATACCTTCGGGTAGTTTGGTAGCCGGCATGCTGGAGATGATCTCAGCCATTTCTGGATGATGATTTAGCTGGCAAGGGAGTGGGGCCTCATTGCTTCCACCAGGGGGTAAGCATCAATAACAGGGGTCAGCACCCTCAAGGATGAATTTTGGCAACAACTTGTGATTCATCACTTATTGGATGAGCAAGATGATTGCCAGGGGTCAATGGTTCATTGACTTGACATTCCGCTGGTAAACAAGAATAGTGGCGATTTAGCATCAACATTGTTTGAGAAAATCACTACCGACAATTCAACAATGGTCATAAATAACCAGTCGTCATTGTAATTAGGGAAGCCCACTGCAGTTGAGTAATTTGATCTACAAACCTATAATCCTGGGCACAAGCCACATATAGTATCAACCGTACATCAAGCATATGATTATCAACCATTTGGTTACCTGGTTTGAAGCCATTTTCGTTCAACCATATATCGTGCACTATTGACATCTATTGACCACATATGAATGAACATTATGTCAACCATAGACCACAAATCTTCACGATAAACCGTATGTATAAGCCCCATCTTAAAGCCCCGTCACAACATCACCTCCCATGGCTGCAGGCGACCGATGGCTCAAAAGCCTTCACCCGGACAGCGCCATGCACAGCTCCCTCGCGGTGGCTGCTGGCAGCGAGCGGCACCGCTTGAATGAGTGCCTGAGCGACGGGAGGAGGGAAGTGAGCAGCTCATTTCATGTTGGTTAATGCTTGGTTAGCGGTAAGTGGGTGGTCAGTGGTGGATCAGTGGTTGACAAATGGTTGGTAAATGGTTTGTAAAGGGTTGGTAAATGGTTTGTGGTTGGGAAATGGTTTGATGGTACTTGATTAATGGTTGGTTGATGATGTTGAATGATGATCAAATATTGGTTTTGATGAATGACAATCGGTCATGGGTGATATTGGATGGTCAACGATGACAGTGAATGATGACTCGTATTGTTGAATTATAGTTGTTGGTAATAAAGTGATGCTTAAGGATGCATGGTCGACAGTGGTGATTGATTAAAGGTGCGAAGAACCAAGCCAAAAAACCAAAGTTATCAACTATATGAGTAGATTTCCTACCAACAAATATTAGTAGTATCAACAGTAATCATATCATACCAATATCAACTGCTACAGTTTGTGGTCATCACAACATCAACATATATCAGTCAATGTAGCATAGCTACGCATAGCTACATGTAGCCAATAGTAGTGTTGATTATCATGGACCAAAAGAATCGCTACGCCACTTGGGCGGGATTAGTGGTGAGACCAAGAAGGTACCAGGGGCTAGTCACAAGATTTGTTGTTCAGCGACACGTCGCATTCATGTCTTCTGAATGGATTAATGGCTAATTTGATTGATGGCTCATGCTGGTTGATGGTTAATTTGACGGTTAATGGTGGTTATTGATGGTTAATGATGAGCCAATGCTGCTCCTCCGAACGCGGCAGGTCCAGCGAGTCAGCGATTCGCCACAAGGGCCCAGCACTGGGGGGTTTGCAGCCACAGGTTGGGTGACTCGGATGCTTCAGGTTGTGGCTATATCGTGGTAGATATGGCTAGATATATGGCTAGTTATATGGCTAGATATATGGCTAGTTATACGGCTAGATATATGGTTTTATAGGGGATTGTAGTGGCAAAAAGGGGAGAATAGCCAACAATAATAGTTAAACGACTAGTATACATGGTGGTTTCTCAAGCCATAGCGTACCCCCAAAATGGCAATATGGTTGTTCTATGATCGGTCTGTCACTACAAATGGTTACTATAGATTGCATGATTTGGGGGTACCCCTATTTTTGAGAAGCAGCTAGATGGTACATATGTATGGTACATGTATGTGTGTTTGGATGCATGGATAGTGCTATGTGCGTATATATACATATATATAATCATATATGATATAGTTTCAAGTTTGAGTGGCTCTGTGAATGTGTCTACTTTCGTATGGCCAGTGTTTTCATGTGGCTGCATCACTCACAGAGAGGAGGGTATGCGATTGTGTGAGCCCTAAAAAACCGAGCAAGTTGCAATACCCTATGATCTTTCGCCACTCGGAAGTTCCTGTGCATCCAAATCAGATTCTCGCTGAAAGATAAAGATGTTTCTAAAGGTGGTTTTATTGTCTCAGCGATGTTTTCAAGATGCCTTAGATGAGATTTACCTTTGATTTTATCAATCTATCAGCTCTTCATCGATAAAAAGTGCTCAGATTGAAGATGGAGATTTGCTCAGATCCAAACTCTCCACGTTTTTGAAGTTTTGAGATGTTTGAAGGCAGTCCCAGGTGCTTGGCTCGCAGGTCCACCAATCCGCGAGCCGCAGCCCTGTTGGCGCGCCTGTGCTCCCGTTGGGGACCAAGGGTGAAGCAGTGGCAGTTCTGACCCACTCCTCACCAGTTTATAGGAATGTTTCAGGTTATATACCAGTAACATCCAGTAACCCTACCAATTTTCCGTTCACATAGGCAGTTTATACCAGTTTTAGGATGTTTTAGGTATGGGGATGGGTCAGGACGATTATGTGATTTCATTACATTTGTATTTATACGTATCTTGGTTGCGTACGTATCTGCATGCACAGCATACACTCGTTGTGCCATGAAAGCTACGTATTAATTTTGCATGTATTGTATCCATGTCTATTCGTGACTAGATCTAAAACGACCCTACTTCTGTCGTTGGCACCAGCGGGTACAGGGCCTTGACCCACAGGCATTGACCTGAGCATTGGGCTGCAAAGGAGAAAAAGGTGTGCAGAATCAGCTCCTGACCAAGTAAGAAACAGAAATGATTCTGGTTTCCTGATCCACTTGGCAGACCAACCATGATGGTTGATGATGGATGATGACTGCTGATCATGGCTGGTTTCCTGACGTTTGCTGTGCATTGGTACGTGTGAAATAGGCCAGCTGTGGATTTTGCGAGGAAACTCCTGTGCTCAGGTCGCCTGCTCCAGCTTCACCGAGCGGCTCACCATCCGCCAGGGTCCTACCCTACGCCCGACCCATCTCCCCCAGTGCTGGCGTTCTACCCAGCACACCGCAGTTCGTGCCAGCGCAGTATGCAACGCAGCTGCCTGTGTCCAGGGCTGCCATTCCTACGCCGGGCCCCGCCATGGCTTCACCCTACCAGACGCAGCAGCATCCCGTGCCTGTCATGGCGCCATCCCACAGGGTCCAGCAGCCCATTCCTGCAAGCTTGCCTGGCACAGGCTGGGGGAGAATCCAGAGTCTCCGATGGAGTCATCCATAGCAGAATTTCTTGAGAGGCAACTAGCTTGCGAGCTGTTGCCAACAGAGACAAGAAGGGACCGTCCTATTTATTTGATGCTACAAGAAGTATTCTCCCGTGGAAATTTGTTCAAACAAAATATGCTGTTTTTGACACACCCGCATGGGTCGCATTGATGCTAAGGGGGGACACGATGCGTATATGCTGTGTTTCCGTGCCACTGCAGGGAAAGGTATATATATATATCGATAGATGTTTTCATGCATCCAACCTTATCTCCTCATCAAAACCTGCTCCACATCCAGCCTCTCTATCTATCCCCTTAGTTGCAGCCAGGCGTCAGTGCCGGGGCCTTGTCCTTGCTGGCAGAAGCACAAGCAAGTCGACTGGCTCAGGGTCAACCATTGCCCAGCTGTTGCTGGGTCATTGGTTTGTTGATTGGTCCTGAAGATGTTGGGGGGTACAAGTAGCCTTGTACATCACCATGATAAGGAATTAGTAACAACAATAAGGATCGTAGTCTCACAAGGTACAAGGAATATGTGTGGATTTTTAGCCCAATACAGGTATGTATGTGCATTTGGTTGCTTTGGTGCAAGTGAAGCTGCACTCGAGTCGCTTTGTTTTGCCATTTTCCAGCAGTATGAACCCCGCTTTTGAGACCTTTATCAGCGTGGAACACCGATGCAACAGTTGATGGCGGAAATCCTCCACTACCCAGACGGGCATCCCAAGCATCCCCTTTCAACCCCTTAATCTCAATGTTGGGGTCACAAGGTAGGTGGTGCAGTATTTCCATGTATTTCCGCCATTCAGAACTTTCATGTACTTCAATATTCAAACTTGGTTACCAGGGGATATCAACAATCAAAGTGGTGCAGGATTTCCTTCATGAATAGTATCACCCCAAAATTGTGCCGACTGTTTTGATTCTTGCCCAGTGTAAAAACCTTTTGAGGCTGATTTGCAAACATGGGCACCGGGAGAACATGGCCTTACATCTCAGGCTGGAGGGCTGGTGAATGCAGTGCCACGGCTTTCTGAATTTACAAATGTCTACCTCAATTATTGTTTAATGTCCGAATTGTTTCAAAAAAAATAAATATATTATTTAAAATAACTTAATCACAGTATAATTAAAATTATCTTGATTATAGATATTTCTTATATTTTAAATTCAGAATTTATATATATTTAATTTATTTTTAAATAATATAAAATATGTATATATATATATATATATATTTATTTATTTATTTATTTTAGAATTAATAAACTAATAAATAAAACGGAACCGCCTAAATTCGAATTTGCTCAGGATGCGCGTCCAAAGTACTGCAATGTCCGAAATTTTCCGAAAATTATTGACTTTTTGACACTGTCCCGAACGACCCAATTTTCGGAAAATTTCGGGGTAACTACCTCGAAATTTTCCAAACATTTTGGGGTTTTGGACGAAGAGGACTTCTTTCTTCGTTCCTTTTCGTTTTTTTCTCGGAGATCGCTTCTCCTGTACCCTGGGCGGCTTTGATCTCTCGAACACCATTGATTTCTGAGATGCTACGAGGAAGCAACAATTTTTGGATTTTTTTTTTAAGACGAAATTTTCAGAAAATTGTTGGGTTTTGGACGCTGTCTTAAATCCAAGAATTTTCGGAAAATTTCGGACCTCTTCCGTCTTTGTCCGTGCGAAAATCAAAGAATTTTCGGAATATTTCGTCGCCTCACGATGTGCTTTTTTATTCCTTTCAAACCACGGCATACAGTAACTTGTGTATTCGAGTCATTGCAGCCATTCATACTTGCACTTTGTTTTTGTCCGAGAGTTCGAACCACGGCAGACCAGAACTTGTGTATTCGAGTCAATGCAGTCATGTATATCTTCAGTTTTATTTGTGTCAGACAGCGGTACACCATGTCGCCATGCTGCAACCATTCTCAGCTGCTCACCTAATAATTACAGGGTACGCTTATCACATGAAACAAGACACTTTGCTTTCAAAAGCTCCATCACCCTTACAACAATACCACATGACAATAGCACAGACCTCCGACAGCACTACAGTGTTTTACTTCCACCATAGATCTAACCCCCTACCAACAACATGAATCGCATAACCACCACCCACTAATTGATAGGCAATGCTAACAACCAACACCCATTGACTCCGGAAAGCTAACTGCAAACCATATCCTATTGGCAAGCGACGAAAAAAAGAATCAACAACCGAGAGCTCACAACTACCAATAACACGAATAACAGCTAATAATTCATAACCGGTACGAAGCACAAAGAACTAGCGTCCATAGATCCAGCGTCATTTAATGCTAATAAAACTCAAACACTCTGTCGCCCCTCAGCTGCCGCGGTCTTGGTCCTACGTGTTCTGGCCTTAGCATGCACCCGAAGCTGTCATTTCGTATGCATACAAGCTACTTCTCCATCGTTGACTCAGACATAACACTGTCCCGCGTTTAAGAGATTAGTTCGGGACCCACAATTTTTTCTCATTTAACACCAACCTTCATTCCAAACTCAGGTTACCTGGCCGGGTGACCTCGAGATACTGACAGCTGGGCGAACCAACAACCAACATCCAACAAACAATAAAGAATAACCAAGAACCAACAACCGACAACCGACAACCAACATCCTAGAACCAACAACCAACATCCAATCACCAACAACCAATAACCAACAACGAATAATCAACAACAAATAACCGACCACCAAGAACCAACAACCAATAACCAGCAACTAACAACCGAGAACTAACAACCAACAACCAACAACGAATAATCAACCAACAACCAACAACCGACCACCAAGAACCAACAACCAATAACCAACAAATAACAACCGATAACCAACAAACAACACCCAACAACTAACAACCAACAACCAATACCCAACAACTAATCACCAACCACCAACCACCAACAACCAACAACAAATAGCCAACAACAAATAGCCAACAACAAATAGCCAACAACCAACACCCAACAACCAATAACCGACAAACAAGAATTAACATCTAATAACCAACAACAAATAAATAACAATCAACAACCAACAACCAACGAAAAACTAACAACCAGCAGCTGTGAGAACCTGTAACCGATACCCAGCAACAAACAACCAACCAACAACGAAAAACTAACAACCAGCAACTGACAACCGATAACCAACACCAATAACTAACAACTAACAACTAACAAAGAACCAACAACCAGCAACCGGCCACTAAAGAACCAGCAACCAATAACCAACAGCTAACAATCGAAAATTAATAACTAACAACCATGAACCGACAACTAAAAACTAGAACCTAATAACTAATACTAAATAGCTAATAATTACTACCCTACAACCAATAAAAAATAATTAAGAATTAATAACCGGTAACCGATAACTAACATCCTAAAACTAATAACTAACATTTAACTACTAATAACTAATAACCAATAACAAATAATTAATAATTAATAACCGACTATTATAAACTAATAATTAATAATTAATAATTAACTATAAATAACTAATAATTAATAATAAATAATTAATAATAAATAACTAATAACTAACTACTAAAAAAATTAATAATTAATAATTAATAAGTAATAATTAATACCTAATAATTAATAAATAATACCTAATAATAAATAACTAATAACTAAAATCTAATAACTATTATAATTAATAATTAATAATAAATAATTAATAATAAATACCTAATAATTAATAATTAATAATTAATAATAATTAATTATTAATAAATAATAATTAATAAAAAACTAAAAATTAATAATTATAAAAATTAATAATTAATATTTAATAATAAATAATTAATAATTAATAATAAAAAACTAAAAATTAATAATAATTAATAATTAATATTTAATAACTAATAATTAATATTAAATAATTAGTAATTAATAATTAATAATTAATAAGTAATTATTAAAAAAATAATAATTAATAATAAATAATTTAAAATTTATAAATAAAATTTATTTTAAAATAATTAATAATAAATAATAAAATAAAACATAATTATTAATTAATTATTAATATTTTATTTTATTATATATTAATATTTAATTATAAATAATTAATAAATATTAATTAATTTTAAAAAAAATTAAAAATTATTTATTAAAGTTTAATAATTAATAAATAATAATAAATAATTAATAATTAATATATAATAATTAATTATTAATTATTAATTATTTATAAAAATTTTAAAAATTATAAATTATTATTTTAAATATTTTTTTTAATTTTTTATTAATTATAATATTAATCTAAAATAATAATATTAATTTAGAAATTATTTCTTAATTTTGGGATAATTTTATTATTTTAAAAAATAATATAATTTATTTATATATAAAAAATTAGATTAAAAATATAAATATTATTTTTTTTTTTAAATTTTAAATTTAAAAATTATTAATTATTATAGATATATTAGTTTAATTAATTTTAAAATTTATTATTTAAAATTTTTTAATAATTGGAAAATATTCGGGATATTTATTCTAATTATTTTTAAAAAAATTGGATTTTTAATAATTTCTAGATATTAAAATTTTATATTTTTATATTAAAATTCGAAATTAAAAATATATATATATTATTTTATATTTATATATTAAAAAAAATTATATTTAAATATTTGGTAAATATTAATATATATTTTTAATATATTTTATAAATTTAATAAAATTTAATTATTTATTATATATATTTTTTTTTATTTTTATAAATATACCCTATTTATTAAATAAATTTAGTAATTTAAGGAACTACGGATATTTATATTGGAAATATTTTATATGGGAAGTTGGTCTAGGTGGCCAGCTTCGAATATGGCTTCGATTTTGAGGACTTTATTTAATTTTATTATACTCTCAGCTTTACAATCTACCAAAGGCTATCAATCCCATGTGGGTAATATTATATTTCCGGTATTATATTAATTTTTATAAATATTAAAATATTAATAATTAATAACTAACTACTAACCACCAACAACTAACACCCAATAATTAATAATTAATATCCAAAAATTAATAACCAATTATTAAATATAAATATATAATAATTAATAAATAAGGACCAAAAAAAATAATTATTAATAATTATAAAAATTAATAATTAATACCTAAGAATTAACAACCAAGAACCAAGAAGAAAAAACTTATAACTAACAACTGACGACCGATAATTAACTAACACCCAACAACAAACAACCGACAACAAATAACCAATAACTAACAACCAACCACCAAAAAATTCTAAATTAATAAGCAATAACTAATAACTAAAAATTAATAACCAATAACTAATAATTATAAATTAATAACCAAAAAATAATACTTAATTACTAATACTAAATTATTAAATAATTAACAAATATTACCTAATAATCAAGAAATAATATTATATATAATAAATAATAAATATTTAATATCTGATAAATAATAATTAATAATAAATAATTAATAATTAATATATAAAATTAATAATTAATAATTTATTATTAAAAATAAACAACTAACAACCAATAACTATCAATATCTAATAAATAATAATTAATAACAAATAAGAAATAATAAATCTAAAAAACTAATAACCAATAATTAAAATCCAAAAATTAATATTTTTTATTATTTTATTTATATTATTAAAAATAAATATATTTTTTTAATTAAAAAAAATATTCAAATAATTTAATAATTTTAAAAATCATGAAATTTTATATTTTTTCTTAA
>VSDK01005868.1:41285-68649 GCA_009767595.1 Symbiodinium kawagutii
TTCCTGCATGTTTTCAGGTAGTGACTCGAAAACCTCCACAGGGTCGAGGCCGCCCGGGCCCCTCCTCTGCTCCGGTGTCATGCTGTACATGGCCTAGGGAACGGCGCGCTGCCGCGTGCAAACCTAACCAGGCTGGGGATGAAAAAACCAGAGTGGTTGGTTGGTTGGCTGGCTGGTTGGTTGGTTTGTCGATCGATGTTGCTTCGTTAGTTGGTTGATGTTGCCGGCTTCTCACATGAAGGAACGAAGCCAGGCCATACTTTCCATCGTGTTTCTACGGCAGATGCTACATCCCCAAAGCGTTGTGACTCATTCTGCCTTTGTTGTTGTCTGAGTACACCCAGAGGGTGTAGCCTCAGTTACGAGGCGCTTTCCCACTCGAAACCATGATTTTGAGAAGTATCTGCGGGGGCCTGTGCCCTGCAATTGGAGTGGCAACCCCAGAGATGCTGCCTAGATTGCCATTCATGCTGCCTAGTGGCAAACCTACGGACGTATATATGTAAAAAAGTGATGGAAATATTTAACCAACTCCAGGCTTTTCATAGTGGCAGATGTAGATACAATCCAGGTTTTGAGCATTGAAATGATCAGGTACCATCTACCAGGAGTACAACCTGTCACTGGAAACCCTACCAACGCTGGAACTCTACCAACGAAGCACAGGCACAAACGCAACCCAATTTGCAGAAGAGTTCAGTCACGCTTCTGTTTATTGCACTTGAGGAGTGGATGTCCCATGGATTTCCAGCTACCGGGGCACCGAGTGTCTGGATGAACCGCTAGCAGCTTTAAGCTCCATGCTTCATCTGTTCAACTGGCAGCATGATCCATCTACGCTTGATCCAGCCCCTCAACCAAGGGAGGCCACTACCCACTCAGGGACTTCGCTGGAGTCCTCTTGATAATGTTCCATGCCTTTTGCTGGTTGACCTTGACCTTCATATTTCCGCCTTGCGTAGCCCGTTCATGCTGGTTCACCAACATTTCTCGCGGGGTCTAAGGGGCACAACACACCTAGAAATACAAACAAGCAGGTGCAGGGTGCCCAACTGGCCTACAGGTTTGGGTGATTGTTGGCTGCTACCCGTTGTTTGAAAGAACTTATTGTTTACCACCATTTGCCATTCTTGATTGTCCAATCACAGCACCCCCCGATGACCTTCTGATTCACGGCTACCACTGCACAAATCAGCTCATCAACAAACTAACTAACCAGCCAAGCAGGGTTGGCTGCTCCCACTGCCATCTGAGTTGCTTCCACCAATGACACCGGCTCGCCGTCCTGGAAAGCACAGTGGAACCACGATCCTGTGACTAGCTGAGAAAATAATGAGTCAATGGCAAGGTAGCGGTGTTCTCCACGAGCCATCGTCAACCCAAAAGCACATGGATCGCCCATGGTGTATCCCTACAGCTGGTTACTTTTTGCCAATGGTTGAGCCTCCAGGACAGACTCGACACTGGGGTACACCACGCATGGACAACACGGCAGTTCCTCTCTCTCCTCAACATCAAAAGTAGTCGAACTTGCAAGGCGCTGTCCGTTCAGCTGTGGCAACTGTGGATTGAAAGCTGGTTCTGGGTGGTGCTTTTTCAGCGCTTAAAAGCCATGATGTTTTTTACCATCTGGATGGTGAACCTATCCACCATCAGACCCTCTACTTAAACTGGATCTGGTGGTATCCACCGAGCAAAATGAAAGCCAGTGGGTTGGGCTGTGAATTGCTTTCCCAGGCTTCACGTCAAGCAATTTCAAACAAGAACCACCCGTGATCATCAGTGGCTATGCAGCCACCAACCACCATCACTAGCGGTACAGGTATGAGCAACACCTTGTTAGTGGATGTAAACACCGCCCGCAAACCGTATGAGTCACATCACTGAATCAGTGAAAATGAAACATGACAGGTCATGAGTCATCAGGTACCTATAATTGACTATCATTGACCATCATTGATCATCACTGACCATCGTTTACAATCAGAAATCATCATCCACAGCCAGCCGTTGTTCGATTCTAGTCACTCTTCAGTGGCTATTGGCCAAAACAATTGGCTATTGTTGCCCATCGTTTACAATCATAAATCATCATCAATAGCTCAATAGCCAGCCGTTGTTCTATTCCAGTCACTCTAGCCATGGTCCTCTTCCATTTGTTCCATTTGTTCCGCTCGAGCGGCTGCTTCCTCCTCCTGTGGAAGTCTTTGCCAATGATGACTGCTGTAGAGCCATGAGCAGTGACCATGAGGAGAGTACCAACAACTGTGAAAAGGTGGATTGATGAAGCTACCATGGTGTTTCCCTGCCAGGGTTTTCGTCATCAATACTGAAAATGCACCAGCTGCTTGCCGGAAACTCTGGTCATTTCATACTCCGCTAACCGCTGGGCGGAACACCCAACCGAAGCAGTGAAGGCATTGGTTCATCTTGGGCTGCCAATCTCTCGATGTGGAAGGATTCTGGGACGGGACAATGCAGCACTAATCTTGTGTCCTGGGGGCATGTCATGTGCCAAAAAGAAACGAATTGTTTCATAGCTGAGAGTTCTATTCCAAGCTTGTGCATTGTAGTGATGCACCACACATCGTCGAGCAAAACCTCAGCAATGATATGTAATCATATAAACTCAGCGGCATTTTTGACACTGATGTCTTTGCGTTGGAGGATACTACAACAACAGCAGCAACAATTGTGAAAGTGACGCAACTCATTTTGATGAAAATGGTGATCACGGCGCTGATGCTGAGATTATTGTTGATGACATTTGACGATTCTGCTGACTGATGGGATGATTTTGATGATGATGCCCACATGCATATACTTGAGCTTTCTCCATGACTTTGGATAGCTCGAACCAGGCTCCTTTGAGTACACATGCATGTTCACATGTCATTACTAAATGAACTCTGATCATTGAACAGATACCACACTATTATGTAAACGTGTGACTACAAGGTCACTGGTAGTTGCACTGGTTATGATTGATGCAATCCCCAGCTTGATGGGTACACATAACCATGCATGAGTACGACATTGATGATATTTCATTCAGTCCCCTCCGGGAGATACTCAGCTGGCACTGGTAAATCCCCTATTGCTGGTGGTCTTCCAGGCGAACATCCACCAGAGAGTGCATGCCGGGTAGTCTTCACAGTCGAGTTCACTCACAGCCGGTTCACCAACACGCAGCAAAACAGGATACCACAAGATGCGTGCGGATGCATGCGGTCCATCCTCCTCCTTCTTCTTCACCACAGCCTCGGAGGATCGGTGATGCTTGTGACATCCTGACTCCACCCTGCTCCACTGCAACGATTCCAACGAGATGGCAGAAAGTTGATGCAGAACTGCTTGGCAGTTCGAATTCTCACTGATCCCTGGGAACATCAGCTCGTCCCTGGTTGGAACCGGGTGCCTCCCGCAGCTTCCACTGGGGGACCCAACTCGTTTAATCAAATGAGTCTTGAAATGTGTCACTCCTTCCTGGCGCAGGTCCAAGTGGGGCAAATGTGGGCAGCGAAGTTATCACAACTGGATCTTGGCAGGTTGGTTTTATTCCTCATAGATCCTTGTAACTATTTATAGCTAACTATTTATAGCTTAGCAGCTAACGTTCCTCATAGGTTAGTTATGTCATAGATCTTTCTAACTATTTATAGCTAACTATTTTTATTCCTCATAGATCCTGAAGTAACTTTTCTTTGGAAGCTGAATAGATCTTTCTAACTATTTATAGCTAACTGGAGTACCTGCATCCTACATCATCCTACCACCATCTGCACCCCATGAATCCCATCTCGGCCATGGCCATGGCACACATCTTGGCACCTCAAATGCTGCCCTGGATGCATCACCCTGGAACTTCTCAAAAAATCGCGGTACCTCGGAGTTGGGCCGTGAAGCACAGCCCGGCATAGCCCCAGCGCAGTGCAAGCTGTAGATCCTATCATCGGTGGATCTGTGGATCTACATGATTCATAGACCACCGAAACTGGTTTAACATGGTTTAACCATACATAGGTGTCATTTACCATGGAATGTAGAGGGTCTATGAATATGGATCCCCCTTTTGTCTATGAATCATCCAGCTGGGATGGAGACCTCTTGCCTGGGGTGCTTGGTGTTGAGTTCATGTCCGGACGCTTTCTAGCAGCTTTGGTAAGATGACAGGTGGTTACACATACTGTTACAATTCTACATAGTGTGTTGCCGCAATGCCGCGCACATCGATCATACCACGTGCAACCATCAAGGTGCACATACAAATATGTTTTTGACATATTTGCGAGGTGTGTATGAGCAATACTGTTACAATCTGCTCAGCATCCAAATACTGTTTCACCGACTTTTTGAAACGTTGATTGTACGGTTGCTGAACTCCAATCATTTCATCGCTGAACAGCATGAAGTGGAATCTTCCAACAGAGACTGCGGTGGTGGTACCCAATGATGACTATAGGGAAACCATCTATGACTGGAGGGTCTTTTTGGGGACAATGGCCTCTTTCAATCTTCCAGCTTACGGAATATCTATAAACTCTCCTGTTTGGGTCTTCTAATTTTAATTGGTACTCCGAAGCACCAAACTCACAGATTGCTTTTTCTCTATCGGAACTTGAGACACACCACTCTTTGCGGTGCCTGGGTCTGAAAGCGATTTTAGATCTTTTCATCGGAAACAATGCCCCTCAGTCAAAGATGTCGGTGCCTCCGGCCTCAAAGCTATCTGGTCCTTTGAGGAAGTGGGACAGCGGATTGGGGTTGGTCTTGGCACTCTGGTAGCGGTCCAAAGCACTGATTTTCTCCATCTCTTCGGGTGACAGCTGGAAGTCGAAGAGATCTGCATTCGCAGCGATGCGTCCAGGCGAGGTGCTCTTGGGGATGACTTGGATCTTGCGCTGCAGCAACCAACGCAGAATGACCTGTGCTGGGCTCTTGCCCTTGGCTTCTGCGATGCCCTTGATCTCCGGTGAGTCCATGGGCGCAGCTGCAGCCCACAACGCATTGTTGGCCTGGCCACCACCAAGGGGTGTGTGGGCGGTGACGGCAATGTTGCGGCTGAGGCAGTAGTTCACAAGGGAGTTCCGAACATAGAAAGGGTGCACTTCGATTTGGTTCACAGCAGGCTTCACTTTGGCCTGAAGCCAAAAGTCGTGCATGAGCATCAAAGGGAAGTTGCTGACACCAATGGAGCGCACTTTCTTCTCATCAACCAACTTCTCCATAGCTCTCCAGGTGTCAATGAGTGGCGTGGTGCCGAGTTGGGCCCCTGGGCCGCAGTTGGGGTTGTCGAGACCAGTGTGGTTCACCGCCACGGGGAAGTGGATCAGGTAGAGATCCAGGTACTCCACACCCAGGTCATCGCAGGACCTTTGATAGGCCTGCGGCACTATGTCGACTTCGTGGTCCGAATTCCACAGCTTTCCAACCAGGAAGAGCTCCTCCCGGGTGACCAACTTCGAGTCAAAGGCTTCCTTCAGAGCTTGGCCGATCTCCTTTTCGTTGCCATAGACATGCGCCAGGTCAAGGTGTCGATAGCCAGCCTTGATGGCCTCCACCACTGCTCCCTTCACAACGCCAGGTTCAGCTCGGAATGTCCCATAGCCCAACATTGGCATCTCGGCGCCGCTCGAGAGCTTGTATGCTGCGCCCATGGCGAGAGCATCCGGTGCACCAGCTGCGGCATAACCGGCCATGGTACAGGCGAGATTTGGATCGAAACTTTTGCCTCGGATCCAGGATGACTCGGGCGTGTTTGATATAACGCGGCCACTGTCGTGCACATGAAACAGTTGCTTTCAGCGAATATTCCCGAAGCGCATGAGCACACTGTCAAAGCCCTTCACCTTCTTGATAGCCAATAACTCTTGATCACACATAAATTCAACACATGTACCATCATGTACCCAATCAGTTCTTGATCTTTAACACTTTGCAACCAGTATTGATAGCAACCGAGAGTGACCAACATCATCACTTCCCGGTAAGAGGTGAACCTGGCCAAGGGCCGCCCATCGTCGTGCCCTGGGCTGCCACACCAGGTCTCGCGGTGGCCGACGCATGGGTTCAGCCAACTGATGAATCTGAGAGATGATCTGCCCCTGCCGCGCGTTTCACAGGTAGATTGGAAGGGGTGGCAACGCCTGCAATGCCAGGCATTTCTTCGCAGAATCAGCGTCTGTTGAAACTGGAAAAGAAGAAGCGTCAATTACCGTACTTGCCCATCAATCATGATTTAGTAATTATCAATTACTTTTATTTACCATCAGTACCAGCAATGAAGCTTTGTTGCCTATTGACCTAAGCATGGTCAATACTTCTAGTATCCTTATGTATCCTTGCTCATTTACCATCACCCATTGTCAGTCATGCTGAAGATCATGCTCTCCAGCTCCCTTCGAACTTCTCGGTTTCCAATGGCCTGTCGCGCTAGCTTCTCCATCTCCTTGCGATCTCCTCGCATTTCGGCCTGGGTGATTGT
This sequence comes from Symbiodinium kawagutii, assembly GCA_009767595.1. Taxonomy (NCBI): domain Eukaryota; class Dinophyceae; order Suessiales; family Symbiodiniaceae; genus Symbiodinium; species Symbiodinium kawagutii. The sequence goes on from VSDK01005868.1 coordinate 47,770, forward strand.
CGAAAACACCTGTGAACTCTTTGTGGCACTTCCCAAAAGCTTTCACTTTGTGAAGCAATCACGCCATCTTCATGGCTGACCAGGCAGCTTCGCTACCCGCGATCCAATAATGATGACCAGGCACATCTAAAGCGGAGAGCATGAAATAGCCTCAGTGCAACGAAGCCAGGCCAGTGGTTCGTGCAATCATGGTAGCTATGACAGTTTCTACTTACTCATCTTACTATTTCTCTTAGGACTAAGGGTTGCTGTTTCATGCCCTGCAGCGTTTACAATTCTTATGTGAGGTACCCATCTTGTCAATTCTCAATCCCATCCAGCTGCGAGTAGCTCATCTACGCACAGAGACCAACACACCAATGAAGCAACGCCTGGTTTGCCAGGTCCAACAGATGCGCATCGTGAATGGCGGACTGGCATTGGTTAGCTCCGAACACCAGGGAGCCTTTGCGCTTTCGAGGGTCATTGCTCCTACAAGCCTCAACTATTGGTCCCCACAGGTTCCACAGGACCATTGGCAGGAACGGACATCCACAAAAAATCATGTAAGAGGAAAACTGCTCATTGCCGTTTGAGAAATGTTTTTCCAGACCAAGACAAAAATAGGTGCTTTGTTTCAAACCATATTTTGGTTCGGTCACATTCTCCTTGCAATGCCCATCAATTCATCCTCGCCAAATTGTCACCAATTGATGGATTTGGCTGGTGGCTGGAGGCTGGCTGGTAAGGTGGGCAAGGAAAATGATCAGAGCTGTATGTGTGTGATGCGTCTGGTGGTGCAGGGAAAATCTATCTGATTAAAACTAAAGCCCTCCTTGTTCATTGCCGCGTTCTACCAACTGGTTTATCGGAGATCATAATCAATCATGATGGTATTTCCCTACCAACCAGTGGAACCTACCAACCGGTGGCAGCCTTGTGGAAGAAGAAGGACAGGTATTTACATGCATGTATTTACAAGCACTCGGTCACGTCGTCAGGACGGTACATGCAGGCGAAGAAAACAAAACGTGCACGCAAAGGGCTGGTGCATCTACTTGGACAAGGCTCTCAAAGTGGGCACCAAAAGGGCACAGAAAGTACAGGAAAAGAAAAGGTCTCTCACTGTGATGAAAGGTGCGCGGCATGCGGACTGACTGTTCATGCGATGCCAGGTAGCAAGCACAGTTTTGGCAGCTTTTGAAGATTAGATGATGTCAGTGATGGAAAGCTGCCCACAGCATCCAAAAGTCAAAGCGCTTTCATGCAACTGCCAGGAGTACTTGTGACAGTTCGGAGCCATTAAAACAGATATGGAAGACTGAATGAGTGAGAGATTTGACTGATCATTATGTCATAGTAGGCGACTACGTCAGTCTATGTGGAGGCCATGTCATTGGCCACCATGATGCGGCGTGGTGTGGACCGGGAAGACCTGGCAGTTTGCACATTCTGAGGGGCAAACCATCCACGTTTCTCCAGAGATGTTCTTCACCAAAACGGACCATTTTGGCTTCTCATCATGTAAGCTTGTAAGCTTCTTGAAGGGACAGAAATGACATTGACCATAGGGCGTCTTGCAGTGCGGGCGGCCTTCAGATCGAATGGGTCTGGTATGGTTTGCAGGTGCAGAATGATCAGGAGATACGTTGCAATTCGCAAAACACTTGTCCTACGGGTGCCTTTGGACTTTGTCACAATATCCGCCATCACACAAATGAGCACCCACTTAAAAACACAGAGAAGAGTCCAGCGAGTGTAGGGTAAGTGCTGGTGTTCCTAGTTGTGGTGTCATACCACTTCACATCAGCCAACAAAAGAATGTGTGAACACCTTTAAACTACCACAGCATCCCGCAAAGCGAATTGAGCAGGAAACTGTTGGCATAGTCATCCATCAAGATGTGGCCGTACCTGGTGCGTTTGGCGGAACCCCCGGTGGGCCTTCCCTTGTTGAAAAAGAGCTTACAGGCCCTGCAAGGATGGAAAGGCATTGTCACTATAATCCTTGTGTCTCCGTTGAATGAGCATCGCTTCTTGATGGTGAACAATCAAAAATGATCAGTATACATTGCTGATCAAGCCATTATGAACCACTTGACTTACGTATTGATGGTGGCCACAAAGATACTGCATCACGGTCTGGCATATCATCTCCCTGCTCCGGCCGGATTCGGAACCCCATCCGTAGGCCATTGGAAGGTTGGCAGATACGTAGTTGCTTGGTTTATTTACAACATTTTACAACTTTATAACCCAAAGAAATGGTTGAGATTCCCCAACTAGCAACCATGGAGAAGCCATAGGATATGGGTCGTTGCAGCCCTGTTGTGGACCCTCAAAATCAACAAATGGAGGTTTCTCAAAATGGGCTACCCCGAAATCATCCAGTTTCTTCATCATTTGTAGTACTAAACCAACCATTTTGGGGCTTCCAAACTGGCTTGAGAAACCACCGAATATCAACTGCTGTGCACCGGATTTGGTTCAGTTAGTAGACCAGTTTATGGGGAGAGCTGCTCCAAGAGTTGCTCTACAATCCATCCCCATGGCCTGGGAAAGGATGACTGGGTCATGAAAATTGAACAAAGCCCGAAGCTTCCAATTCTACTTGGTGGTCCCTGTGGCTGATCCTGTTATCTTCATGGATGTCAGATCCATGACCGTTGACCTATCATTTTCTAGATGATAGGCTTGAGGTGTCCGAGCCCAAACCCCTTCAACAAGTTTGAGGCAGCACATTTTGATCAATGCCGGTCACCATCATCAACGGCTGTACACATCAGCGACTCTCTCTCACCACATGAGAGCTGTCAGGCGGATATTGCTCGGTGGTTCCCAAAACATGACCGACCAAAAACAAACCTTTGTCAACCATGGTTCTCAAGCATTCCTTTCTCCTCATGGGACAGCCTCATGAAACCATCATCAACGAATACCATTTGTTTCAATGAAAACTCTTGCCAACTGGGATGATAAATGGAATGATATGAAAACAGACTGATTTTAGGAAACCACGAACTCAGTACGGGATCTTTCCAATTTCTTTCTCGTACACTTCGATTCTCTCAACTTTTTGCCCTCTCCTTGGTCTTTTGAAAGCCCAGGGCGGATGCTGAAACAGGATTGCGCAAGGCTAGGTTTCCACTGCTCCGGCAAAAGTGACAGTCGACATATCTGGTCGCACTGCGACAGTGTCGGTGTTTCCAACGGATGAGGCACCAAAAGGAATCCGTCAACTGCCAGTGGGTCAAAACCCCGTACCCCTGGTTCCCCTATCATTATCCATTCTTTTTCCTATTATTGTTGGTTATTAACCCCCATTATTGGTAGGTTAACATTGACCCATAGCCAACTTGGTCTTCCCGTGCTTGTTTTTCTTACCCAGGACGAATACCCACCTCGATCATCCTCGATCCAATGACTAATTATTTACTGATTGGTTCATTGATTGATGCAAACAAACTCATCTACTATTCTTCGTTAATGGATTTGCTGGTTGGTTGGTCGCTGGTCTGATGAGAACTGCCCGCTTTGCTGGGCAATAGCGATCAAATGTGCTAGGTCTTACATGGCACCTCTGACCTCATGCAACATGCTTCTACGGCAGGGGTATAGAATCTCTCATCTCTCCATTTCACTTGTTGCTAATATCCCTACTGCTGTTTTACCCTCTGCACTTAGTGATTGTTGCTCCATCGTCGCAAATTCACAGAATCGCAGCAAATTCAATGTGCTGGTTCTTGCTTATCCGCTGTTTTTACTATGATGGCCGGTCAACGGCTTCTTGCTTCTTATTGATGAAGAATTCCAGCAAACTTGATGAAGAAATGCATAGAACTGCTGGTTTTTGCTGATGGTCATGTCAAAAGTTTACCTGGATCCCAGCCATCAGAAACGCCGCGGTCAGCGGATTTTTCGCTCAGGCACCCATGGGTCACGCGGATTTTCGCTCCGTGGTCCGAGTAAAAACCCACTGGGCAGGGGCGGCCGTCCTGTGCTTGAAGAAATTGGTTTCTGGCGTGCAGGTAGGTTGCATAGTTACAAGTGATATGGCCATGACTAGTTTGTAGGTTGTATTGCTTTAAGTAGTGAATAATCACCAGCGTGGGGTCAGATTGCGTATCATCTGTTGAACAGGTACCATAAGTGGATACCATCAATGGATACCAACTCGGTTTCCGAAGGAAGTCGACATCAATCCAGAGACTGACATTGCCAAGAATGAAATGATCTGCTCCAAAACCGTTTTGATGGTTCCCTGTTAAACCCGGCCAGTGTTCGCATTTTGTAACCAGTAGTCGCTGTTAAGCATATATATATATATATATCATCACGACCAAACCGTGTTTCAAATGAGTTCAAGATTTTTGCTTGGCTTGTCACAATTCATCTTTTCAACTATTACAGTATCAACAAGCATCCCATCCAAACAAATCTGGAATGCGGCTGATTGATTGGCTCAAATCATTGCTTGGTTGACTGCTCAATGACTATTGATTGATGAATAAACTGACTGAGTGATTGATTTGTCGTGCTTAACCATCATGAAACCACCTTTAATGGTCAAGTCCGCTAACCTGTTACATTGACTATGGTTGTTCTTATGGTTTTAATGATTAATTTGCCGGTAAACTAAAATATTAATTGGCAACTCCATCATTGAGCAGTTTATAACTCCATTAAATCAACAAATCAATTCCTAGTCAGTTCATAAACAGTTCATCAATCATGATTTTTAATAGATCTATTCATACTTTTTTCTATGGTCAATCATGACTTACGTGGCGGCCCCCGAGCTTTGCAACACGGGTTCCAGGGGCTGGCCCTGGATCTCTGAAATGGATCTCCCCTGGCAATGCCAGCACTCTCCAGGATGTCCTGCGCTGAAAGGGGTACCTCTTCCATCAAAAGATATCACGCTATCGGGGTGAGCACGGACACAGTGCTATTCCCCAGCTCTGGGAACCCCAACCTGTTGAAGCTTCAAAATTAGCTAAACGGCTAATGATGGTCAACAGAAAAGTCAACTGTTTGGGTATGCGGTATGTCCACGACTGGTTGGGCACCCCGAAACCAAGCTCAAATAAGGACAAGTCGGACAAGCTGATTGCAAGGGACTAAAAATATGACACCCATATCGAAAGGACAGATCGAAGACATGGGGGGCCCCATCTTGGATCCCAAGACCTCAGCTACGTCCAGCACCCTGGAAAACGCTGTGACCAGGGCGACACGGTGGTAGTCCCTGCCCAGGAAAGGCAGATTCGAAAGGAAAAGACATGATGAGAATGGATTTAGAATGGATTTAGAAACTCCCTAAGGAGAAGAATGGATGAGAATGCTCTAAGGAAAAGAAGATTAGAATGGATTTAGAATGGACTTCGAATGGATTTAGAATTCCCTAAGGATAAGAATGGATGGGAATTCTCTAAGGAAAAGAAGATGTTCCAGAATGGATTTGGAAATTCCCTAAGGAGAAGAATGGATGAGAATTCCCTAAGGAAAAGAAGATTAGAATGGATTTGCAATGGATTTGATTGGGGTTTGGAGGCTCAAAAGTTGCTTCGCTGACTTGCGCTGTGTGTTCTGGACATGAGGCTTCTCAGCCTGCGAAACCAGCATTGCTGCAGTTTCATTTTTTTGCAACACCTTGCAGTTTTCTTAGGGGAAATCCGGCGCATCAATGGATTCGTGTGGCCTGGACAATGTGAGCCGGCCACCAAAAGGAGAGATGTGACTAGATCGCGAAATGTGATCAACATCGAACAAAATGAAACAATTACATACAATTACGCGCCGTCGTTCTCAGACTTGCTTACAGCTGGTAAGCTCGAAATGTCATGTCATTCTGTCCATACGCCTGTCTTTGTGTACGAGTACATTCGTGTCATAGCCGTGGGGCCGTGGGGCTCATGCGATCCACTGTTTTTCTTGGCACTTAGGATGCTTGACCCATAGACATGCATCTGAAAGGGTCACAAATCTGATTTTCAAAGTTCCCTTGAACAAAAAACCAGAGTTCTGGGTGCATCAATATCCCGCTAGGCTATTGAGGGGACAGTTGCAGACATCGGCTGCTCACAACCAACTCTTTGCTGCTGCCACTTCCAGTGACCTGCAGAACCAGTGGCACAACTCTCTCGCATGCAACGGATGCACGGCACAAGGTCTGCACGTGTTGCTACTTATGCCAATTCAGAGAAAGACGAGGCTGCAACCATAAGTTTGGTGCCGCAAAAACACAAAGCTTTCCCAGTTACGTTCATGTCTGTTCTTTTTGGGTTTGATGGAACCTTGGGCATATTGACTATCCGTTGGTCCTTGGTTTCACTAATGGCTTGATCAAACGCTAGTGGTTTCTCCAAGACATCCAAATCCCCACGACTTGCTCACACGGCTCGTTGATTTGGGAATTGTGAAACCCTCAAAACTATGCACATCGAATTCGCATGATGTGAAGAAATTATCTGGGCGCTTGCTACTCATATATGAATGCATCTTTGAATATGTAAACATAAATCTACATATGCAGTATGTGAGAGAAATACCAGCAACGCATGGGGTAGGTGCAGCTACTTGAAATGGCTAATGTATCCACGCAGAAGGATAAATGCCATATATGTGGCATACACATCCTTGCAAGAAACCACACAATTTTGTTCACAAACAAGGATACTGTATATCTACCCATATATCTCCCCATATAAATATATATATATATATACCCAATATATCTACTCAGTTATCTACTCAGTCACCTACCCAGTTATCTCCCCATATAGTAGTTTCTTGAAAGAGGGAACCCCCAAAACGACTGATGTATTACTATAAACGATAAATATAAAGGACGATTTAGGGGTACCGCCAGCTATTAAGAAACCACCATATATAGTAGGTGTTTCGCTAGTATTGCTATTATCGCCTTATTAAGCATGATAATCCCCCCATACCTGGAGACACAGTTCATAGCACAACCATAGTAGCGCTACTCTATGGGCCTGTTGAGGTGGCAGCAATGGACTAAGGCAGGGCAGTCTGACCCCTCATGGCAAGCACATGTGTATAAATGTGCGATAGTTGCATGTATACGTAGAAGTACACAGAAGTATGTCTAGATGTAAGTATGTATGTATAGATACGCATAAATAGACCTTTCAGTATAACTATAAATGTATATATGATTGTATGTGTACTTACATTATGTTCACTATAATGCATATATATATATATGGATGCACACACGCGTCATTGCTTCTTCCTGGCCGCCACGCTTCCTATCAACCATGAACCGCCAACTAGTTTCAAGCAACCAGGTTGATACCATTGAACTAGAACTGGCCGTTTTCCGTGCTCTCAACCACCATTGATGAACGATGTTCAACCAACAGTTTTCTCTGAGTGGTGGCTGGTTGAACCATCCCAAAGATATGCCCAAGTGAATCAACGAACTATTGGTACATGTTGGTACCAAACCGCTGGTTCTAACTGCCCCATCTTCAGTGCAAACACGGCGGCTCAGCTCATGAAGCTGCCGTAGCGCTTTGCGATCGCCATCAGTGGTGGTGCAGCAATCAGCAAATAGGTCGGGAATGGAAGGTTAAGCATTGTCAACCCATCAGTAGTCATGGTTCTAAAACAACATGGTTACCAAATCACTATGCATAGATACTCATGGTGATTACGATGATTGACCATCATAAATCACTGATAGTGATAGTACCATCGCCAACCATCGTTTTTTTACACGGTGAACCATCGACTTTACCATCCTGAATCATGGGCTGTGTAGTATGTTTGTCTATGTCCGTGTGCTGTATGTATGTGTGTGTATGCCATTGTATGCCTGCATGTCCGGATGTCTCAGTGCCTGTATGCTGTGTGTACGGCCCGCGTGTCTATATGTCTGCATGTCTGAATGTCTGTATGTACGTCTACATGTCCCTCTGTTCATAAGTGCAGGTATGTACGTATATGTAGGTGGATTTGTATGCATCGGTGTTAATATCTGGCATCTATGTGGGTTTATCTGTCTGCATTCGTTAAAAACATACATATATATACATATATACATATATATGGATATATACAGTGTATGTGTGTGTACGTGTGTATGTGTGCGTATGTGACCGTATGTGCGTATGCGTGTATGTGTGTATGTGTGTGTGTGTTTATGTGTATGTGCATGTGCATGTGCATGTGCATGTGTATGTTTTGTATGTGTATGTGTATGTGTATGTGTATGTGTATGTGTATGTGTATGTGTATGTGTATGTTGTGTATGTGTATGTTGTGTATGTGTATGTGTATATGTATGTGTATGTGTATGTGCATATGTGTATGTGTGTGTGTATGTGTGTATGTATGTATGTATGCATGTATGCATGGCTTTGTGTTTGTCTGTCTGTCTGTCTGTCTGTCTGTCTGTCTGTCTGTCTGTCTGTCTGTCTGTCTGTCTGTCTGTCTGTCTGTCTGTCTGTCTGTCTGTCTGTCTGTCTGTCTGTCTGTCTGTCTGTCTGTCTGTCTGTCTGTCTGTCTGTCTGTCTGTCTGTCTGTCTGTCTGTCTGTCTGTCTGTCTGTCTGTCTGTCTGTCTGTCTGTCTGTCTGTCTGTCTGTCTGTCTGTCTGTCTGTCTGTCTGTCTGTCTGTCTGTCTGTCTGTCTGTCTGTCTGTCTGTCTGTCTGTCTGTCTGTCTGTCTGTCTGTCTGTCTGTCTGTCTGTCTGTCTGTCTGTCTGTCTGTCTGTCTGTCTGTCTGTCTGTCTGTCTGTCTGTCTGTCTGTCTGTCTGTCTGTCTGTCTGTCTGTCTGTCTGTCTGTCTGTCTGTCTGTCTGTCTGTCTGTCTGTCTGTCTGTCTGTCTGTCTGTCTGTCTGTCTGTCTGTCTGTCTGTCTGTCTGTCTGTCTGTCTGTCTGTCTGTCTGTCTGTCTGTCTGTCTGTCTGTCTGTCTGTCTGTCTGTCTGTCTGTCTGTCTGTCTGTCTGTCTGTCTGTCTGTCTGTCTGTCTGTCTGTCTGTCTGTCTGTCTGTCTGTCTGTCTGTCTGTCTGTCTGTCTGTCTGTCTGTCTGTCTGTCTGTCTGTCTGTCTGTCTGTCTGTCTGTCTGTCTGTCTGTCTGTCTGTCTGTCTGTCTGTCTGTCTGTCTGTCTGTCTGTCTGTCTGTCTGTCTGTCTGTCTGTCTGTCTGTCTGTCTGTCTGTCTGTCTGTCTGTCTGTCTGTCTGTCTGTCTGTCTGTCTGTCTGTCTGTCTGTCTGTCTGTCTGTCTGTCTGTCTGTCTGTCTGTCTGTCTGTCTGTCTGTCTGTCTGTCTGTCTGTCTGTCTGTCTGTCTGTCTGTCTGTCTGTCTGTCTGTCTGTCTGTCTGTCTGTCTGTCTGTCTGTCTGTCTATGTATGTATGTATGTATGTATGTATGTATGTATGTATGTATGTATGTACGCATGCAAGCAACATAATTTGTTCACAATACGATTCATCATAACGATTCTCTAATTCACGTCATCCCTTTTTGATGGTTGACAACCAGGAATCATCCTAGCATTCTTCATTGCTAGCCATAACTCACCAATATCAACCAGCCGCCTATGATCGCCTAGTGATGTTTGGATGAGCCTTAAACTATTTACCCGGTGGGACAAGAGCTCTGGAACTGTTCGAACATGTGGAGCCATGGATGTAAATCTCAGCAGCTGAGGGTCGGGAATCTATCAACTATCAAGATACAGCTATATTACATATCTTGACCAGCCTCTGCACGCATACTTATATATTACATACCGATCCACACATGTACATAAATATGCATATATGTACATACTGTGTATATATATATATATACACATCCTTGGTTAACGTACATAGCTGTATAAAACACAACCAGGCACTGAAGAATGGAGAAGCACCTCCGTCTGTGGATCCTATTGCAGCCTATCGATGCCTAGGATCCTGCAGCCCATCCACTCAACTCCAAAGATGCGGAGCCGAGGTGATCGCAAAGCTCAGCGAACAAAAAACTGAGGCCTAACTGAAGTCCAAGCCCCTGTGCAGCTAGATGTGGCCAAAAAAGACCCAAAAGTTGTCAAAAGTCTCAGAGGTGTTCTGGTGAAATGCATAAAAATGCATAATATTTCTTATCCCGTAACTATGAATGTACATGATTATAATGAAGCGCATGGTCTATGACATGTTTCAACTTTACAAACATTTTCCAAACCGTCTACATCACTTCGGTATTCCATCATGCGGACTGTGTATGATGCTTAGTGATAAGCCAAAGTCTTTGCTTGCTGAGGAGACTATCAAGCCTTCCACCCATTTCAAGTTGTACCCTCCACTCGGGTATATATGCAGGTCCTGAACATGAAAAAAATGTGTTTAACTTCGCATGAAACATGACATCTTGAAACCGATTCTGTATCCATACTGTTTCATTGGCTAGCCATCCTCTAGTGGAACAGGCGCCAGGCCCTAGCAGAGTCAGCAGGTTGGACATGGATTAGGAGATCTTGGGTTTGGACATTCAGGGGCCAAACAAACGCCATGGGCCGCGGTAGTGGTGGTCTTTCTGCCACGTAGCAGCCTCGCTGCCGCTTCGTGAAGCAACCAAAAACCATCACTGGACTGCGGCCCCAAGGCCCGAAACGAGAACCAGCGGAGCCGGGCGGGGTATTTTCGGTCTCACTGTACTGACTTTCGGTCGCCAACCTTCAAAAGTCAAGTCCAAGAAACTCAGCTGAAACTGAAGCCACCAACACTTGAAGTCAACTAAAGATGGAACGGAAGGCTGGCCGAGTTGAACGTGGAGTACGACGGGAACGGTGCTTCCAGAGACATGAATCAGCACTGGGAGGCCATTTTCGCAACGGTCTGGCTTCGGTAGATCCAGGGTTTAAAAAAAACGCCATTTGAGTCAACACTGGTGATTTACCGGCAAAACGTAAATATAGTTAAATATATGAATTATATGCATTACCAGCCACTCAAGCAGTTCACTGAACTATGTCGATTGCACAAAACTAGGGTAACACACCAAAAATCCCTGGACTTCGTACCCTGCTGTGGAAACACCCCAAAGCTACAGGCACCTTTGAGACTCGATGGAAGGAAAATAAGCGTAGCTACTCACGTAATCTGGCGTCCCAGTACGATGTAAGCATCTCTGCATCACCCATGCATGGTCCTGACATACAGCGACCAATGCTGCAACTGACTACAGCTTCAGGTTCGACGGCAGAGCTGGAGCGACGAGGCACCGATTCTGGATGCACTTGCCTCCCCCAATGTGAACATAGCACAGCATCCATTAATTTCGCCAATGATGCAACATCGTCATCAAGCGGTAGTGAAATATCAGAATCTTACAGTAATCAGTAGTCGCTGGCCGTAAATCCGATGCGTCGTGGAATTACAAGAAATTGCTGACAATCTGACAATCAACATACATCAATGAATACTGTGGTCAAGACGGAACCCAGTCAGAGCACCGACGTTTGTGCTCTGTTGTATGACAGTGCAAAGGCAACCAGTTTGGAAATGACGCCAGTATGATAGGGGACATTAAGGGACCCTTACGCCCTGGCTGCTGCTGTCGTAGCTGAGCTAGTCTTGGCCAAAAGGTGCGTCCCATTCAGTCTGGGGCACAGAACTGTGCAAATCGATCGACAGGTGAAGATGCTTGCTGAAAATTTACACTGTACAAGTAAACTTACGGCAATAGTTAATAGTTTACCTTGCTTGAAGCCAACTAGTGATGGTTGTCAATCAAATCAATGATAACTGTTAATGAGGATGCTTAGGGCGCTTGCAAATGTCATTCCTACCAACCGGCAAATGTTTTCTGAAAGCTCGTTGGGCGAAATGATGGTGGTCTTTGAAGTTGGCAAAATTGGGTCCCCAGAGCACGGTTGGTTCCTAAAACTTCCATCCGAAAGCTTCCCTCTACAGTTGCACATGTACGTGTGTGTGTGTGTGTACAACTAAGTGAGTAAGAAAGAAAGTAAATAAATAATGACTGAATGAATACATGAATAAGTAGATAAATAGATACGTAAATAAACAAATATGTTCTACACCCAAATACAATACGTATTTAGTATTATACATACATGTGTGACAGGTGTGTAATGATTGCGTATACATATCCAACAAAGGAGCAAATCTTTACTACAGCCTGCGCTGCCAAGGAAGATCATTGACTACCACCACTTTAGATCATGTCGCTCTGACCCGGATATAAAATTCTGGGAGTGAAACAATTGAACAATGTCAGACAGCCATCAACTACTATCTCAATTATCTTGTCTGAGCGGGTGTCCTATCATGGATGGCCACATTGTATCACAGAACAATTCATCAAGTACTCAGGTGAGACTGTTGAAGCAATCCCTTCCTACGAATTGATTCAACCCTTCCTATGGCCACATTGCAGGGCCCCTACAATCAACCAGGGCTTGGCCAATAGTTCGTTGGAAGGGTTTACCGGTATGCTTCTTGTGTTCTACACACATAAGTGAGATGAAATGATGCAATTGCATACACATATGGATAGAAAAATACTTACATGATATATATCATGATTGATTCAAACATCTATATATATATACCACAGCGCCCCAGACATGCGCGATCAAAAGTGCGCAATCCCATTCGGGTTTGCCGCCTGTTGGCCACATTACAGTGCACCGTTCTCTACAGTTTTTCTGGTGCCCGCTGTGGTGGCGTTGACACCTTCGGGTACAAAGGGAAGAAAAACGAAGCAAATCTCAAGCGATTTCTGGAAAGTGACCAGCACAGAGCACCAACATCGGAAGCCAATTAGCATTTCCAAGAGCTCACCAAATGAAGCTTTGTTTTTCAGATTTCGTGCGGGACAGAGGGTTTTGGATAGTCTATGACGGTCTTACAGCCACAGATTCATGTGAATTCAGTTCCGACCAAGCACTCCCGGAGTGTCACCGTCCAGATTGTCGTTCCATTCGGATGCGACATGGCACGATGAAGCAAAAGATGAGGCCCTGGGGAATGTGCCTGAGCTTCTGGGAGCCAACTTATGTCAGAAACCCAAGTTGTGAGAACCCTGTGTTGCTGGTCAGAGGCAATCCCATGGAAACTCAACCTGCAAAAAAGCCATGATCTATAGTGGTAATCCCATGGGACTCCTCTACACCCAAGTGCTACAAACCAGGCTTTGCTCCCCTCGAGATGATGCCTGGCTGCCACGAATGAGGATGGACTCACCTTCCCAACTAAGCAACGAACAGTCAGCAGTCAACTGTACCGTTGAATCTCGTGAATTAACTAACCCAACGAATTACCCAATGACATAGCTAACAAAAGGTACTAAGTCAAGAATCATACAGCCAACTAACTCACTCATCACACTGTATTCTTGTCACCTCTATATATTAGATCCTGTGATATGCGAGAAAATCATCCTTAGTGCTCTTCCGGTGACTCAGGTGGACATCTTCAGAGCAAACATGCTCAGGGGATAGTTAATTCAGTGCATACTTCCGAGCTACCAACAATATATTGTCATCCTGTGAGCAACAATGATCAGGTGCATTAGGCACAATAAAACCATTGTAGCCGGCAGCAATGAAAACAGGAAACACTGGAGATACAGCCCACAAAGATTTGACTGCAACTGCACTGGGTACAGAACACGATTTTTCTTATAAGCACCTTCAAAATGATACCCATCAATAACCGAGGGATTCCAGCTTCGGTCTCGCAGCTCAAAAAGTTCAAATAATGGGATGGTCGAAGCGAGAGTGACCAACTTCCTGCCAAAAAAGGTGAACACGAGTATCTGGTGGTGTCTCAAAATTTCAACCCCCCAAGAATGGTGCGTTTACGACTAACAAAGATTAAACAAGGATGATTTGGGAGGGTCCCCTATTTTGAGAAACGACCATCTGAGAGTGCAGGGATTGTCAGAAAGGCCGCGAGGTAAAGTCACAAATTCACATGAGATGTCAAATATAATTACACGTCTGCAGAGCTACGCGTTTCAGAGGGTGCTGCCCGCAAAACAAGGATATTGTGAAACTGTTTCTATGTTACCTGGAACCCATATACATACCGTTGATGTTGCTCTATTGCAAGGTGGATTGCCATGGTGTCAGGTAATTATTGAATATCGTAATATTGATATACAGTATATATACTATAAACTGTATATTGTTAATTAGATTGGAATATGGCTGTGATATTGTTATTGATTTACATATACTGTATACTACTACTGTTGTGAAAACCCGTTCGCACGTTTCCGTTCGACAAGAGACATCACGCTCTCCACAACGTGTGGTTCCGTCCCAGGCGTCCACATAGTGCATCATCAGTAGACCTTCGGACGTCAACCACCCGCTGGAACGATGGGGTTGATGTGGGGGGGCCTGAAAATAGGAAACCCGGGGAATCCCACAAAAAGGTTGGTTTATTACTACAAATGGAATGATTTGGGGGTACCCCAATTTTGAGAAACACCCACGTGGCTGTGCCAAACAAAACGGGTCCCACCGTCACGATGAAAAGGTCTTGGTACGAGTGGGGTCCACCCAGTGATGCGATGGTCCATGGGTCGCTTTGTCGATAGTGGCCTCCCCGCACCAGCTCACGCATCGCTGTTTCGCCAAGAGACCCAAGCCATTTCTTCATTCAGAAGCCGTGCGCACGGCTCATGCCCTTTCCTGGACCACGGTAATATAAGGTGATCCGGTGCCCTGATGAAACTACCGAGCATTCTTCGCTACCAGCATGGGCCACATGATGGTTACAATAATGTTTACAAATGGCTATGGTATTTTGCATACCTCGGATCAACAATCACCTCGACATTGCTCATTTGAAGTTCGCAGCTTACTACTATCAGTCTACGCGGGCTTGTACCCTTGATGGGTGTCCCTTAAAATGACTGGACCCGGAACCATTTTCACCACGGCTGCGCTTCCGACACAGCTTGGGATAGAAACCAATAAGAATCAAAAAGAAGGAACAAAACCCAGCAGTGACAACCTGCCAACTTCTTGAGATTCATCAACACTTATGCCAAGTGGTCAGTAGTTGCAGTCGCAGTGGTGCTCAGATCCACCAGCAGACACAAACAGGGCACCGCTGATCCCATGTCCTGCTGGCATGTTCCGCCGCTTCGAGGCCAAATTTGTCCTTCTTGTTGAGTCTGGCACCTGGCAACGGCCGTGGTTAGCCCGACTTCGTTGGGAACCAAACACCACCTGTGGGGAACCCCTTTCGACTTTCATGGGAAACCATCAATGGTTCAGCTCTTCGTAAACTATTGGTGAAATCATAAGCATGCTATGATATTGTCCATTGCCAGTTGAATCATGAACTGACAACTACCCTCTGGCAGTCCCGAACTGGTTTATTTTGAAATAGCTCGCGATTTCCCATAAACTACCGGGGTTGTACTGCTGAAAATGACACAACCTTACGAAATTGGTGGGGACACAGCATGAACTTTCCCAGTTGGGATCCTTCCAGGCCCATCCATTGGGTTGTTCAGCATACCTGCTATTTGATTGGCTCTGATAAATGGACATGATGTAAGATTACTAATTACTAATTACGAAATATCACGAATATACACACACTCCTGAAAACGATGATGGACCCTACCAGAAGGGTATCGCAAGGAAACTGGTCATCCAACCCCTACTTGGGAAGGCCAAGCTTTGAATTTCCTGTTTTTTAATGTTTGTGTCTTTATGCTTGCTGAGTAATTCCACAACATTGTGACATCTGGTTTTATTCTAAGAAATGCCAACCAGTGTTCCTACATCCTTCTCAAGTATTACTGATGTGTCGTCAAGACCCTGTACCACTGATGGCCATCAATCCCAACTTGTGAATGTGAGAATATGCGAGTTATATCAGAGTCGTACTAGCTGGGAACATTCACCCACACAGTTTTGGAGATGGTTGATAAGTAAAGAACTCATTATTGTCGATGGTTGATGATGATCGTTGATGATTATGGTGAAGTGAACCTGTAATTATTCAATAATTTATCATGGATGGCGCATATGGATTGTTGATGATAAATTGATATTCGAGGACAAATCGATTAGAACAAGTGCCCATAGTGAGTCCATAGCCACGAGACGAAGATGGTGACGACTGGAGCGATGTGGCACTTCCAGTGCACTGATCATTGCTACCTCAAGGTGCGCGTGCAGATTCCACTGATCCGGGAGCCAGGAATCTGGAAGGGCCATGAAGCCCGGCAACCACTGGGGCATCCATACGTAAGGTCCAACCTACCAGGGATCCATCGTCATGTCATGGTTGGTTGTCCCACCTCGGGGGATCACCTCTCAGCTCCCCTCTCCGGACCTTTCTGCACGAGAAGCTGCACACAGCTCAAATGTCCCGAGATGGCTGCACCTCGGAAGTGAGCTGCAGAGTGGTGTTGCTGGTTGTCGGCTATCACTGTAGGTCATGAAGCTACCTTACAACGATATTTATACCTGAGATATCCTGGTTCATAGCGATGGTTACATGATGGAAACCACTAGTGATGGTTCAACCACGGCATCTCGGGATTGAGGCTTTCTGCTGGCTGGTCTGGGGGGTCTCCCACTTCCGTTTTCTGCGAACATTCAGCCATACCCCCGGCGTCCTGGCAACGGAGCCAGGGTAGACCTCATACCATGCATGAACATCGACGAAAGACTTACAGGTGTTGGCACGGTGCCATAGGGTGCACATTTGTGAAAAGGCCACTTGTTGCAAAGGTTGGAGGGCCTTTCAATTTTCCAAATCAAAATCCACATTGTGCATGTGCACTTACAGTAGTTGGTTGACCCGCCCAGGCATTCAAAAGCCGAGAATATTTCTCTGTTCATGAGCTGTACATGTCAGCATTTGACTGGGTATAACGACATTGCTCAACACTCCGCGCTGCTACAACTCACACCATTACTACTCTTATCTGTCAACTACATGGTGGTTTCTCAAAATAGGGACCCACCAAATCATCCAATCTTAAGCAAACGTAGCACATATTGATAAGCCAACCATTTTGGGGGGTCTCCCATTCTGAGAAACCCGCACATATATCATTCTGTGGTACTAGACTTCCAACCAAAAAAAAACACCTAAAGCCGAAACCGTTCAAATCACGGGTTTCCAAATGGAAAGTTGATCTCAATCTGATTTGAAGTAGATTATCTGTTTATTCTCAATCTAAGATTCCAATTGGTTTCCCAAATCTCAACTGAAGGGGATCTGGTTGGTGGCCAAACGTCTCCATCCAAGAGACGCATCAATGGTGTTGTACCCAAGAAATCCTGGAGCCGCAGTCGCTTCAGCCATTTCACCCAGCGTTGCTTTCCGCACAGCACGCCCTTGACCCAGCTGGTCTAGAACCAGCCGTGTCCGTGGGCTTCTTGAACTTCGCGCCAGAACTTAGCACTGGAACTTTTGTCACGGCGTTGTTGATTGACCACTAGTAACTAGTACTCGCCATCCGTTAACCATCAACAATAATTAGTTGAATCATTCGTAATCAGTTAACCATCAACAATAAAACAGGGTTTGCCATTAATAAGCGTGTCAACCGATCGCTGCTTGAGTGCTACCAAGCAAATACCTGGGTGTCTGCTCTTGTCTTGAGCGGTTCACCGTGAGGTTGGGAGAGTCATGCAAAGTCCAAGTATGTTTCACCATGTGGGTCCTTCAAGTGGCAGGTGGTCACAGGCCTACAGGACCCATCTCCAATGATTCACCAGCATCCCAGCATCGGCACCTCCGAGTCAATATCGGCTCCGTGGCTGATCAGCATCTCCAGACATCTTTCGTGACCACGAAACGCCGCATGCATCGAAGCCTTGGAAAAAGTGCCACATTTGTGGGGTCAGCTCCGTCAAAAGGTGGACACGCTTTGCTGCTGGCCGTGGATGTATCCGATCTCCGAACAAAACTGTTCCTTGGTCTGGTCCTTGAGGCCCAGCTATGGCCAAAGCAGCCCTACTTGAGATGTGCAGCTGGGACAACCAAGATACAAACTATGGTAATAAGGAGGTAGCATTGAATCTTTATAACCAAAAGTGTGGCAGCGCATCTCCTTAAAACCATGCTTAACATTGCTTAACCATAGTTAACCATCGTCACCATGCTTAACCAGTTCCTAAGTGCGGCAGCACCTTCCAGCATCACCGAGAGACGCTCCAGCCACGTTTGTCGCGATGGTTCAACTCGGCACCATGGAGGAGCAGCTGGCGCAAGCACTCCTGGCACTTATCCATGGCTATCCATGCCTTGTTGACCCGTTGGAATCCGTTGGATCCATGGTGTTTCCATGCTGTGGAAGTTTCCATGGGTATCCAACTAACCATGGATCCATTGGATGGCGAACTTCCAAGTGGCGATCCGATGGAAATCCTTGCTGTCAGAGGTCATCCCATGTCGGGATGAGAAGCAAACTGCTGTTGAGATCGGAGATATGAAGCAAAAAACCAGAGTACACCGTGCATTGAGCCCAAGAAAGTAAGTATGGTTGAGTTGTTTGCACAGAAAATTGGCATGAGAACGGAGGCTTGGTATCTTGAAAACGCCTCCCAGTTGGCTTCCCAAAACGCATCGATGACATGACCACAGCGGATCGGTTGGCTTCCCGCCTCATGTCCCCGGTCTGCAGCTTCCATAATAGCTGTCTTGCCGCGACCTGGGGCCACCATGGAGCGATTCAATCTCCTTCTGCTACAACTACCCTGGGCCAATGATGATCTCTTTACAGAGAAATGATGATCTATGATCAAGACAACAACAATCATTAGTATGATTGACAGTAATGTGTTACACGATATAATATGATATAATTGACCATCATCAGCTTTGTAACCACTACACCGTGGTCCTGTATCACAATCACCGTTGAATCAGCCAACAGACCCTTTGCAATGATCCACCGGTGTTTTGGCGAAGCATGGGACCTATTCAGAAAAAAATCCTGGTCCTGAGCAGTGTGAGTTCTCTTCCCCTGCGGCCTGGCCTACGCCCTGCCACATGTGAATTGCTGTGCCAATCATGGCCGATGAATCCACTTAGTCGAAGCTATCAACAACACCTGATATGTTTTTTTGAATTCACTCTCAAAAAGATTTGGGGCACTGGGATTATTGCATACCTGATTCATGTCCAATTGGGGTGTGCATATTCCAAGCAGGTGTCCAATATTTCAGTCCAAATTTTAGTCTCAAGCGATAGAAGTCCCACCTTCCTGAATTTTGGGGCCTCAAATGCCTGGGGCACCGCTGAAAATCCGCTGCTCAGCTGCACCAGGCGGCTGTCGGGTGTGTTGATGTCCACAGTTCTGGAACTCAAGAGCCGATCCAGCTCCTGAAGCCGCACATCGGTGCACGGGAAAAATGGGCGCAGCTTTTGTTTTCTAACCACAGGCACGGTGCAGAAACATAGAGATATGTAGATCTACGAATATCCACGATGATATGTTTGTGTGCAACACGTGAATGTCTCTGCATGTTTAGATTTGTGTCGTGGTTTATTCTCAAGGGTCCAAAGGGGATGAAGCTGTGGCACGCCCTGGGCGTGCAGTTGCTCACTGCATTGCTTCGTGAGAGCCATAGGCAGCCCGTGAGCCCCATTGAGCACCAGCAGGTGATCTGCGATTGCTCTTGGGACAAGGAACCCGTCAAGGAGGAGAACAGCTCACTCTGGGTTGCAGGTGCTGCTGCCGGGGGTGCCATAGTCATCTCGGCCTCATCCTTTGCTCTAGGCCGGGCAACGAAGAAATCCAGTGATGCCAACAAAGTTGTCAGTCCGTCGGCTAGGAGACGTGGAGGTGGAGTGTTATCGGAAGATAGTGCCGGGCTCTAGAGTGCTGGTTTGGTATTCTGATGACGATGTTTGGCATGAGATCTTGATTGGCTTGATAGTTGGAGGCAACGAGATCATTCTCTATACACCGGATGATGATCTTTACAGGGAGAATATCAGTTGTACTGGGCCTGGGGGACCTTCGAAACTTAGAGGGCTGGGCAAGAACTTTGTGGTGCCTGGTCGAATTCGAAAACCCACATATAGGTTCAGGAATCCTATCACTGATGACGTTATCCGGAGGGTTTTTCGTGACTCAGTCAAACTGGCTGAAGATGAAGGGCTTGCAGTGGAACTTCCCCCAAGGATCCAGAATGCTTCTGGGAATTTGGTTAGCTTGGATGATTTCTTTGGGGGCTCTTTCACCCGGGAAGGGGACACTGCACCTGCACCTGTGGCTGATGCTGGTGGGGCTGAGACGGAAGAAGAGAAGAAGCCTTTGAATGCCGTCTGTGTCAAGGCGGCTCCTGCTG
The DNA here is from genome assembly GCA_009767595.1 of Symbiodinium kawagutii. Taxonomy (NCBI): domain Eukaryota; class Dinophyceae; order Suessiales; family Symbiodiniaceae; genus Symbiodinium; species Symbiodinium kawagutii. Next base: position 68,071 of record VSDK01005868.1, read on the forward strand.
ACAGTGTATGGGTGGCCGCTGGGCCGCTTGGTGGATTGGTGCTGGGGCAAGAAGTGAGCCTCAACCTCCATTCGGATGTCCAAGTCGGCGATCGCACTGCTTTGGCTCAGCGTGGTAACTGCTGGGTCAAGGTTGAGCTCATTCCTGTTGGTGATGCCTCGGACTACGCTCAGAAACGATTGCAGTTGTTCTCTGGCAGTGCTAGCCCTAAAGTGGATGCTGGACGGGCGGGCTCCTCTCAGGATGTTCAGAATCCTACAGGTGATGATGATGAGGCAAGCCATGGCGACGTTCGCACTCTTTGGGTTGACTTTGACTCCCATGGCGAGCGCTACAAGACTTGGAAAGACGTTTGCTCTGAGTCATTCACTCCAGTGCTGGACCATTGTGCTGAAGGAAGATTTCAAATTAATCTAGATTATGAATCAATCTGGCCCCAAAAAAAGTAACAAAGTTATCATAACTACTCGTCTGATCACTGGAGTAGTTGCTATTTTCCATATTTTTTTCGAGGGTCGGAACTCCCAAGGGCCCCCAGAGACACTCCGAGGGTCGGGAACCCAAAAAACCAAAAAAAAC
>VSDK01005868.1:69478-110157 GCA_009767595.1 Symbiodinium kawagutii
ACTGGGGCAAGAAGTGAGCCTCAACCTCCATTCGGATGTCCAAGTCGGCGATCGCACTGCTTTGGCTCAGCGTGGCAACTGCTGGGTCAAGGTTGAACTCATTCCTGTCGGTGATGCCTCGGACTACGCTCAGAAACGATTGCAGTTGTTCTCTGGCAGTGCTAGCCCTAAAGTGAATGCTGGACGGGCGGGCTCCTCTCAGGATGTTCAGAATCCTACAGGTGATGATGATGAGGCAAGCCATGGCGACGTTCGCACTCTTTGGGTTGACTTTGACTCCCATGGCGAGCGCTACAAGACTTGGAAAGACGTTTGCTCTGAGTCATTCACTCCAGTGCTGGACTCAAAGCCCTTGGAAGGGCCATGCACAGCACTTCACCTGCTGAAGCACACTGAAAGGCAGGGGGGTGATCCAAGGCTTTGGATGCAGCTTTGGTCAAGGGCAAAACACATAGAACCAACGGATAGAACATTCCATGAGATGAAGATGCTGACAGAGGTGCTGTATCTGGCCGGGACCTATGATCAACTGAACATTCCAGGCCTTATGAGTCTGGAAGTGGTATGCCGAAGGGTGCAGGCCATAGTGGATGCATACATGAACCCATCGAAGCCCAGCTGGGAGAATGCCAAGTTGTTCACGGGCCAGGCCTCTCCTGAAGACATCGTGAGTCCTGTCTTCAGGACGTATGCTGTCAAGCGCAACAAGGAGGAGTTGGAATTGTTGCAGGCCAGGCAAAAAGTCAGAGAACTACGTGGAGCTCCTGCAGTTGGTGCGGAAGATGCTGCTGCTGAGGCTTCAGAGAACTTGCCCCGCAAGCCGCCATACAGACCGAAGAAGTCCAAGGGCGGTGGTGGGCAGGCAGATGGTTGACTTTGAGGCCTCTGCTGGTACTGGAGCTCTGGGTGCCAGCAGAGAAATCCACAGAGCTATGGCGGGGCATCCCGGTGGAGCTGTTCAATGCTGCTCGTCGGGAGCTTTTTCCGCTGCCTTTGTTTGCATGCCCACCTCGCAAAATTGGGGTGTGTCGTACTGTCTCCAAAAGGAGATGTCGAATGCGGAAGGTCATTGAGAACTGCAATGAAGCCGTTCGTGCTTTGAATTGGATGGCTGGTTGTGGTAGCCGGGATGGCGGGTTTTTCAGGGACATGCTTGGTCCGTGATCAAGAGCCCAATGGAGCAGCACCCAACCCTGAGGAAGCCCTGAGTGCGCTTCTCAAGGGTGCCGATCCATATGATGGGTCAGGTGCTCAGCTACCCCTCGCATCCTACCAGGCCGACCTCGTCTCCCTTCCTGAGGATGTCAGCAGCTGCCCGTTGCTGTCTTCAATCCTTGGAGGCGAGGACCTTCCATTTCTGGAGGAGGAATCAGAGCTGATGATGCGGAAGATTGACGAGTTGCAGGAGATGGAGATGCCGGTGGAGCCGTACTGGGACCCTGTGATAAAGTATAACCAGAAGGAGTACCATAAGCTGGTGAAGCGGTTGACAAGCATAGGCTACTTTCAGTTCACGACCAAACCTCTCTGTCAAGTTGGAGTGTTCTTTGTTTACAAGAGCAACAAGACTCGGTTGAGGATGATCACGGATGCCCGTAGATCAAACCGACTGTTTCGAGACCCTCCGCCGGTGAGTCTCATGACAGCTGAGGGCTTTGGACGGTTCGAAGTGAAACTGCAAGACCGCATCTTCAGTGAACCCGTAGCGCTGTCAGCTATTGAAGTCTTTCTCGGACTTTCTGACGTGAAAGATTGTTTCCATAGAATGAAAGTGCCTCACTGGATGGCACGTCACTTTTGCTGGAGGCCGGTGCCAGCCAAGCTAGTTGGCATGACTGGGCAGGTCTTAGACGGGAAGGTGCTTCAGCCTCTGGATCCAGTTTTTCCTTGTGCGGGAAGTCTTTGCCAAGGCTTCTCATGGGCATTGTATTTTGCCCAGAAAGCTAACCAGCAGATGGCTCTGAATGTGATGGGACCCACCAATGCAACCTTGGTGCACGATCGCGGAGAACCTGTAGTGATCAATGTCTGGTCAGATGGTACCAGCGGCAACGAGTTGCACTACTATGTATATGTGGACAACCTAGGCATTTTGCATCCTCGCGAAGAAATGGTGTCAACACTGCTCAAGGACATGCAAGAAGCTTTTGATGGGGTTGGTTTACTTTTACATGGTAATGATGTTACTTCAGGGGAATCCGAAGCTCTTGGTTGTATAGTCGAAGGAAACAAGCTGCGAAGCCGGATTAGCAATTCACGTCTCTGGAAGATCCACCAGGGTATAGCTGCCTTTCTCAAACGTGGACGGGGCTCTGGTAAACTGTTGGAGATCATTGTAGGGCATTGCACTTTTGCTGGGCTGATGAACCGACAAAGCCTATCTATTTTCAATGCTGTCTACAAGTTCATTCGGAGACACTATAGGGAAACCGTTGCACTATGGCCTTCAGTACAAGCAGAACTACGTGCTTTTAAGGGGCTGCTGTTTTTACTTGTTCAAGATTGGGGTCGCCAATGGAACCGACTGGTTGCATCTTCGGATTCTAGCCTCTCTGGTTTTGGGGTTTGTCGAGCGTGGTGGCCACAACATGAAGTTTCAGCAGTTGGACGAGTTTTGGAGAGATCCAGATTTAGGAGAACATGTTCACATAGTGCACGGGAATCCGCTTTGGTTGCGGCTGGCTTTGAGCTGAAGAGTGGTAACTGGGTGAAGAGCGCAAAAACCAGTTTGCAGCGTCTTCGTGACTCAGGCTGGGAGATCGACGAAATGTTTCCAGAAGTACCCTCTGCAGGACTGGTGCGCTCGCGATGGTCACCGGTGATGTGGGGAAAATGGGAACACAAAGAAGGGATTTTGACTCTGGAAGCCAGAACTGTTTTGAAGTCACTTAGAAGAATTGCTTTAACTCGGTACGGTCATTCTATCCGTCAGCTGCTTCTTTGTGACAACATGTCGGTAGTTTTGGCCATAGAGAGATGTCGTAGTAAGAACTTCAAGCTCCTAGTCATAATTCGAAAGATAGCTGCATACTGTTTTAGTAGGAACATCCACTTAGCAATTCGATGGATACCATCAGAACTGAATATCTCTGATGAGCCATCCAGAATTTTTGATGATGAATCTTCCAAGCTTCTTGTTGATTCCCTCACTGATGATTGGCCCGAGTCCTCTTTCCCCCACTCCTCCTTTTGCATACATGAGCCCAAAACGGGTGCGGCAGCTGGCTTTGGACAGAAGCGAAAAGGCAACCAGCGAATCGAGCCACTCACTGCAGAACACAGTGGAGAAACGGAAGCGAAGTTTGTTACTGCCTCGCGAGTCAGCAGCGGCATCTTCGAATCCAAGCCCAAAGAGAGCCAAGACGTTAGACACGGCGGCTTTCACAAGGAGTCGATTGCTGGAACGTCCAGTGCCAGTTCAGAAGCTGCCAGAGACCCAGGACGAGCTCGAGAAGTTGAAGGTGACTGTGGGCCCACGGATCACAAAGGAGGAGGAGAGAGAGACAAGCTCCGACGAAAACAGTACCTCGTCAGAGCTCAAGGTCGTTCAAAAAGGAGGGAGGAAGCGTGGACTAGGAAGCAGGAAAAGAGGCATGTTGAAGGCCTTTGTGGAGTACAAGATGGAAGATGCGAAACACCAGATGAGTCCTCTAGAATTGGCTGCTGTCACCGAACGAGTCAGAAAGAATTACTCGAGCCGCCTCTCTGCCTTCGAAAAGTTTGTGACCCAGATGAGATTGCCGACAAGTACTTCGAAGGACATGGATGTGGCCTTGGTGATGTTTTTCAACGAGCAGCTGAAATTGGGGGAGGGAAGCTATGTAGGGGACTATACTTTGGCTGCCTTGATGGATCGCTACCCGGACTATGGAAGACTGGGAAGTCAAAAAGTTCCACGGGCATGGCGATGTGTGAAGGGATGGAGGAAACTTTGCCCGTCACGTTCTCGACTGGCACTGCCCCTAGCTATCTGGTGCGGGATTTCATGGCGCATGGTGGTGAAAGGTCATCTTCAGATGGCCACCTTCAATCTTCTCCAGGTGAGTTCTTACTTGCGACCGAGCCCATTGTTGAGACTTCGGAAGTTGGGGTTGGTGAGACCCACGTCGGGAATCACCAAACATTGGGCCCTCGTCACCAGCTTGAACGAGACGGACGACATCTCGAAGACTGGCACAAAAGACGATTCAATCTTGTTGGACTCTCAATGGCTGAGCTTTATCAGCCCGATCTTGGAGGAGCTTGCAAAAGGATCGAAGCTGGATCACGTGTGGAGCTTCGACTACCGCCAGTACCTTTGCGTCTTTCAGAAGTGCTGCCAGGAGCTTCAAGTCAAAGCAGTACCTTATCAGGCAAGGCACTCGGGACAAAGTATAGACCGAGTGGACAACAAAAGGAGTCAGGAGGAAGTGAGAAAAAGGGAGGGCTGGCTTTCAAGATCCAGCGTGGCAAGGTACGAGAAAGCAGGGCGGTTAGCGGCAACATGGCAAGCACTGCCATCAGCCGTTCAGCTGACGTGCCTGAATGCAGAGCGCCACATTGCAGAGATCATGCTCGGCCAGCCTTACCCAAACATTTCACTGCCATGAAGGGGCCTCGCGGGAGCTATGTAGCAGATCTTTTTGCTGGATCTGGCGGTGTATCCAAAGCAGTGAGAGCTATGGGATTCAGTGCCAGAGAATGGGAGCTGTTGAAGGGACCAGACCATGACCTTACTCATCCTGTAGTCGTTTTCAAACTTTTGGAAGATGTTAAGAAGGGTAAAGTCATTGCTGCTATGTTGGCCCCTCCATGCTCTTCCTTTTCTCCAGCAAGAGATCGAACTTCGGTGATCCGCAGTCGTCAGCATCCATGGGGCATACCAGGAATCTCTGACAAAGACTTGGCCAAGGTACGCGTTGGAAATTCTTGCTTCAAAACCTGTTTCAAAGTGATCAAGCTTTTGGATAAATATGGTATACCCTGGGTGCTGGAAAATCCGCATGGTAGCAAGTGTTGGTTTCTCCCTCAGCTGATTCAGTTGCAGGCTCGTGCAAACGTTTTAACTGTTGTCACGGATTTTTGCATGTGGGGAACTAAGTGGAGAAAGCGAACACGTTTGCTAGTTGGCAATGTTGATCCTTGTGATGCTGACAGGGTTCGCAGAATGTGTTGTGGAAAGAAGGGTTTTTGTTCTAGGACTCAACAACGACACTTTCAACTAACAGGATCAGGACCTGGAAACATTCCTTGGACTCGCATTGCTCAGCCGTATCCACCACGACTTTGTCATAGCCTTGCACATGTCCTTTTATCCTCAACGATTGCCTCGACTTTTACATGGTAGCTCAAGCAAACACAGCAGCCTCTTTCTCCCCTTTCTCCGCTGTTTTTGCTGTTGCTTTCTTCCCCCCCTTTTCTCCCACCCTCTAACATCCTCTAACTGGGAACAACAATTTGCCTTGGGTAGTTGATTTGGGAATGGAGACAAGCCATCAAAGATTTCTTTTAAGAATCACAAAGGCTTGTTCTCCTCGAAGTTTGAAATGCGATGCCTTTCAACCGCATCTTGCAAAGACGTGCGAGTTAGATCTTATAGAAAGAGCCGCTCAAAAACTGAAGCTGCTTGGAGACATGTTTGTGTGCAACACGTGAATGTCTCTGCATGTTTAGATTTGTGTCGTGGTTTATTCTCAAGGGTCCAAAGGGCCCACCCGGCCCACCGCTGGGAATGGAGACAAGCCATCAAAGATTTCTTTTAAGAATCACAAAGGCTTGTTCTCCTCGAAGTTTGAAATGCGATGCCTTTCAACCGCATCTTGCAAAGACGCGCGAGTTAGATCTTATAGAAAGAGCCGCTCAAAAACTGAAGCTGCTTGGAGACATGATTATGATCCTATCATGATCTCATCACGATCCAACTACACGTGTTGATCTACATCATAGCTTCGAATGATCTAAATACTTATGATCTACAAAGAATTACTATATGTCTGATCCTTGAGCTTTATCGAGTCTTGTACAGTAGGGGTTTTTGAACGGACCCCACATCTTCATCACCTCCCCAGGGTGGGGATAGTGCCTGGCCCCGGACGATCGTCTCCTTGGTATCTCCCGCTGCAGCTGCAGAGAGGCACCTGTGAGCGATAACATCCGGACATCCCAATCAGGAGGGGCTACCAATAAGGTCTACAGGTCTAAGGTGCTTAGTATTGGTAGCCCCTCCTTAGGAATAATGAGGACATCCCTATGGTAGGGATAAGTGATTGATCCATATTGATCGCAGTCAGTATTATTGATCTCACTCTGTTTAAGTCAAAGTTATTGATCCATGTTGGTCCCAGTTAGTAGATGCTAACTCTACTTCAGTGAAAAATTGTTGGGTGTGTAAGTCGTATACACTAAACTCGTGGACATATACAAAATCTCAAGCATGATCGAACAAGGCTTCCGTCCGAACGGTGCCCCCTACTGCCCATCTGTTCCAGCGATGTTCAAAACCCGATGGTTCAGGCGGCTGCTGGAGGTCTTCCTCTGTTGCATCGAACTAACCAACTGCTTCACTGTCAAATAGGATTGCACAACAGGACGAGCAGGGTGGCAACAATCAGTTCAAGTCATGGGATCTCGATGATTGAGGTGTTGACGACTTTTAGGGTAGACTTTTCGAGCGAAACAAGAATCAAATGTCGAGTCAACCATTGCGGTATGCCAACAACAGCAATCATCAAAGATCCATAATGCTAACGTCACCGCATACTTGTAGGCAAACACCAGCAATTTATACCGAAATTGTACGGCTCACAGAATCATGTTCTGAATCTCCTGTTAGTATTGCTAGTGTCATGCTTGATAATGGTTAAGAGCAGTTGACAATAACGGCTAATCGATAATATGTGGTTACCAAAGTCTAATCGTTGCCATTGTCAATTGTTAATGGAAACAGTATCAGCCATCAGACAGCCATTTTCATCTCCCATTAATTAAATAACTACTTACATACCAGTTCCATCTCAGCCAACAAAGTTGGTTGATGGTTCGAACTCTGTCCCAGAAGTAGTCCCTGCGACGCCGCCTCTCAGCACCCTCACTCCAAGTAGCGCCCATGATTGAACCTGAACCCGAGGGTGAGGGCGCACCAACATGACCCACAAGTGACAAAAACGGTGATGGTTTGACCTTTCGCCAACAGATTCAAGAAAGAATAGATATTTGATTGTATGTGCGCGTATATGCATTTATGCATGTAAACATGTATAGTTATATATTACATCTGTGTATGTTTTATGTTTAAATGTATGTGCGTATGTACGTAGTACGTACCTGAGTTTGTACATATGTTTGCTCCTGGGCATGTACGTATTTGATGTGATGTACTCTAACAGAAATCCAATTTGATGCAATGTGAGGTATGTCCTATGGATGTATCTCCATATCGTGGATTTCCCAATTGTTATGGCCTTTGGGAGTTCACTATATTGTTTTACCGGTCCCGAAGCCATTTCCTGAAGATATTCCAGCCGAAGACTAAAGTTAACTGCGGAGACTTTAGCCTTTCTCTCATATAATCAGATGTAATCGATATGAACAAAGTAAGTGTATACCAGTACAATGATCTAATCATCATATCAAATCACCTATCTCAATCTCTATCTGTCTCTCTTCCTTCTTTTCCGTTCTTATCTCCACTTGGCAGTGGGTCAAGACCCTGAGTCCCCCTGGTTCTCCTATCATTAACCAGCTTGTTTTCCAAAAATTATTGGTGGTGATTATCCCCCATGAAATTGGTTGGTTGATTAATATTGACCCATAGCCATATAGTTGGTATATATCCTCTATAATTGTTAGTTATCATCCCCTAGTATTCACCATCAATCAGCTACTGTTGGTTGGTCCATGGGTTACCCTACGGCTTGGCACATCCCCATCTGTTGCTCACTGTTTGTTCACAACTGCTACTGGGCTGCCCGGCGTTTGAGCTGGAGCGCACACCGCTCCGTGACCCGCGCCGCTGCCCGCCGAGAGCCGTAGTAGAAAACGCCGTGGTTGCGTAGGGTGGAGGATTCAAAGCTTAGATGCCAAGCAGTTTCTGCTGATAAAATCAATATATGATGGTTAAATTTGATGGTTGATGATACTTAATGATGGTTAATAATGGTTGATCATACCTAATGAGTAATCACAAACAAGTTCAATGATTTTCAATGATTGATGATGAGCAGTTCCGAACTCATTGTTCTAACAGAATTGATGCTTGATGGTGGATAGGATTATCATTGATCGTTGGGAATCATCGCTCTAACCGGTAATGACTAGAATATATCCCAGATCTGGTTGTATCCCCACTATGATGGGTGGTTCTCAGCCGGAAATGCGCTCCCATCTGAGATTGTACCCATCAGTCTCCCAGGTGAATCGAGGGGGAATTGCACTGACACTAATGGCCCATGTTGTTGCACTGATAGGTTTTCATCAAGACTTGCAGTACACACTCTAAAAACGAGAGGATCAGAAAGGGGATGATATGAGCACGAAACTAACGAGCTGAAGGAATGTAGTCCACAAGAAAATGAAAGAGGGCCCTGCAACTGACAAATATGTTCGTCCCTGGAATGCCATCCCTGGTCATTTTGGGGAGTCCCTACTGTGGAAGAAACCCTGTAGTAGTTGATCTCTGGGCGGCATCCTACCATCACAGGCGGTGCAGGATGTCTTGGTCGGCAGATCCTCTTGGGGCACTCCTTGCACAAGGCTTCTGACAGATCCCAATCCGCATTGGCAAACTTGTCCAGGATGGCCCTCAGAACGTCGGCCACATGTGCGTTCTTCCAATCTTTGAGAGACGGGCCAAGCAATCTTAGGAGGTGCCCAAACTGCCTAATTGTGCAATTTTCAGACCTGCAAGAACCATATTCATCCAGATTCTGAACTAATTTCGACCCACAACGGGTGAGGTCCATGCACTTGTTTCTTCAGTTGCCGCATGATGTCAGGCATGGAATTCCTGCTTGGATCTAACCCGAATATTCATCGTGATCCATCAGGGCATTCCCAAAAAAGAAATGGCCATCCCAGGAGAAACACCACTTGCAGGGGGTATCCACAAGCCGGTAGCCGTAGCTGTCATGATCCATTCTGGGAGATAACTTCCAATGTCGGCCTCTCACTTGACAGCGCTCAAAAGAACGGACGAAAAACACCAAGCTTGTCCCCAGTTGCTTCATTGACCGTTGGCTACCTCATCCTCGATCAGTTATCAGTTGCTTGTCTCGCAATCGTCAGTTCATCATATCACATCTCCGTTTTGTCAGGCTTTGATTATAAGCCAAAATGAGTCTCATCGGGTTGCGCCATGCATATGCTGACGGTATGTTCCAGCCCCAAATGCTTCTTGTCTTGCATTTCACCATGCATATGTTGACGATATGTTCCAGCCCCAGATGATCCAAGATGCTTATTGTCTTGCTTGAACATGCTGTACTCGTCCACGCTGAAGCTTTCCTCACCCTTCTTCAGCTTGTCCTTCCGGCTTCCATCGCTCGACTGGATGATGGTGCGCTCCTGCAGGAGCGATGCTTCTGCCATGTTCTGGCGCGAGGGTGTACTGCAACCATCCCCAAGCATTTGCGTGACTTCAAGGCCTGGAAACCCCGTGCCTTTGGCATGTGGACAACACCATTTAAGTGTGCTTCCATATTCCTAGTGGTCAACCCGTTGATCCTGCATTGGGAGTTTTTTTACTATCATCGACAACAGGTGTCTTGACCAAATATGGCTGAAACAACATCAAATTGATAGCTTGGAACGAAACCTCATTTGTTGAGGCATTCTCAGGATTCCAAACTAAGGTCAAACCAGCAGGGACCTGTTGGCTGATAGTACCACGCCATAGAGGAAAGTGACTTCCCCAACTTTCCAACTTTGACTCATTTTACTTGGCAGCTCTCGTTGACCCTTCATGCCTCGTGACTGATTTGTTCTGGCAGCAGTTGGTGACGTTCATTCCCTTTGCTGATCATGCCATGTGCTGATCTCGATGGCATGGTTCTCCCTATACCCACATTACCACAGCCCCAAGGCACAGAGATCAGGAGGGTTAGATGACAAACTGGTCTGGAGATTGAAGCCATGCTGAGGCTCTTGATATCTCTTGAGTGGGATGTCCATTCAACAATAGCATTGGAAATATGGCCCTAAAGAATGCTTCGCCTTTACAAATACCAGTCCTCTTGCCAGTTTCGGCTATGTTCTTCTTCGGGGTGCTCATCTGCCATTGGTGTCAGCTGGAACCCCATAAGCATCACTTTAACTGCACGAAGTCAGCTAGAAAGTGCAATGAGCAGTTGATCTGCAATTCTCTGAAAAAATATCACCTACTGATCCTTCACGATACATACAATGATAAGTGATATTGAATTATTATTGATATGCTTTCAATTGCTTTCATATCTCTCCTCATTACAGGTCTGTGCTCACCCCTTGCCTCGGCCACATGGCACACGTTGTTCACATGCAGTGGGCGCTTTGCTTCCAACTTTTCGGCCTGACGACACACTTTTGGGCTGCACGGCTGCTTCCCCTCTCACTGTATGTGGGCGTCCTTTTCGCCTGCAAATGAGTCTAGTTGCTGCTTCGAGCACTTTTGGCGACCTCATCCCCTCGAAGGCAATCCCGGGCAATCCCAAGCCAAGTCAGTCACATGTCGACGCTTGGAGCTGCACAAAACTTGGGGCTGTCCACGTGCGCCATTCAGGTGTCCATCGATCCCAAGAAAAACAGTCATCTATGATGTAAAGATATCTGGTCCGCCATCCATGATGGTCCATCAAGCTAAGAAAAACCGATGCCTTTGAGGGGTCATTGACATTGGTGGACAGCCTATCAAGGGGCACTGGAAGAGCTTGGCCGGGCGACGGAACTGTCACGCTATGGTCTTGTGATCTCAGGAGTCTTCCCCGCGTGGGAGCTGCGTTCGCATCTGAACAAGCTTTCTTGGAATGTCCAGCAAGCTTCCATACCCTCCTGATTCTTACGAAAATAGTCGTTGCTATCTCCTAGTGTTCCCAAGCAACACCCCCTCTCTAGATCGTTACGAAAGTGACTCAAGCAACTTCCCGTCTCTATTTGTTCAAAAAAGTGACTGTTCTTTTTCTTTTTCTCAAAGTTTTTAAGTTTATCAGAATCAATTGGAACCTCACACTCATGCAACCATTGCACGCGAAAATTGCTGCCTCTATCTAGGAGGTTTTTCCAGCGGTCCTGATGGCAATCTTCATACACCCAAAACGCCCAATTCCCGAATAAGCTCTCGTCCGGTTTTGATGACATTCTGACGATCCCCCGCATTTCACGGCGAAACATCACAAAGCAGAAGACGTGCTCATACGAAGCGAAGGCCTTCTCAAGGTCATCGTTCACTGTTCGAGACCCGCACCAGACTTGATATCGATTCGGCCCGTAGCCGTTCACGCTCTTGACGAGGCTCCCATCCGTTGAACTGCGCAAGAGGAAAAAGATGCTGTTGCCTTTGGATGGCCACGCACACTGCAATCCATTCGGCGGTCTCAGCTGTTTCACTGACTTGAGACTAGGGGGCTTCCCCCTTAGCGTCAGGGTCAACTCTGAATCTTCCTGGGCAGGGGTGAAAACCCGCTGGTGCCATCTTCATTTCTCTTGCTTGAATAAGAACGGCATTTCTGATTCTTTGCGTGATGATCATTCTGTATGGCCAGGTTGGTAATTGCACACTATATCAAGCCACCGTCATACATAGTTGTTGGTTGCATCTCTGGTTTGCTTGGTTGGATTTTAAGAAAAACAGCAACCCTTTTTGTGGTTAATTACTGACATCCCCGGTTATGATCAACAGGGGCGGGCGCTGGCCATTTGAGGTAGCTTTCCATCGACCAATCACTTTTGTTGGGTATTGATATTGGTGGTTCCCTGTGATCACCCATCATCAACCAGAATTCATAATCATCAAACATCCGAATTAACCGAATCATTCACAAGAATTAAGCATCTTTGACCATGGTCAACCATCATGGTCAACCATCATTGTTAAGCATCATTGTGAACCATTGACCTCTTGCTTTTAGTTCCCTTGCTCACCTCCAGGCTCCTCAACCAATCCATCCCTTCCACGTTGGCAGGAACCGAGTCTTGAGAGTCGCGGAGCTGAAGTTCTAACAGCTGGTCCTCCAGGTCCCAAGCGCTGGCATTCCCAGCTATTTCCGATTAACACCTGGTTTCATCTGGATATGATCGAAGGAAATTCGGAAGTCAAAGGTCCAAATTATGGAAAGTTGTAGCAGGCACTTTGTCAAATCAAAGAGAAGATCAAAGATGTGTGTGTGTGTGCGTGACTGGTAGGAATCGTGCAAAATGTTGCGTTTGTTCCTGTAGTTTTGTGTTCCGGGATGTCAAAAAGGTAGGCACTTCAAGTGGGCAGGTTCGCAGGTCAGCTGTGAAAGCGATCTGCAAAAAATTGCACGCCGCTGTGGTGAGAAGCACATGTGCAAGTCAACCTCGTAAATCACGGATGGTCTCGAGGGACTTTTGGAAGACAAGACCCGTACACCACTGCGGAGAGAACCACAACGAAGAAAGTCAAAATCGGTAAAGAACTGACGGCTCTGCCACCCTTTTTGAAGTTCATTTGTGCAAAAAGTGCACGCACTGTGGCGAGAAAAATTACACTTGCAAGTCAAAATCGCTAAAAACTCACATGCTCGCAAAGTTTCTTGAACTCAACGTCTGCGCTGTAGTGAGATGGGTATTTGCATGTCAAAATCGTAAGAAAAAATCGCATTCTCGGGACGCTTGTTGAACTCAAGATCTGCGAAAAGTGCACGGCACTGTGGCGAGAAGCACGTTTGCAAGTCAAAATCGCCAAGACCCCCTATGATGATCTCGCAACGTGTTTGATGTTTCACTAGCGACAAAGCATTATCACCATCATCATCATCATCATCATCATCAGCAGCATCATCATCATCATCATCAGCAGCAGCAGCAGCATCGTAAATCATCATCAATCATCATCAAGCATCATCATCATCATCAGCAGCATCATCATCATCATCATCAGCAGCAGCAGCATCATCATGATCATAATCATCATCATCACAATCATCCTCGTCGTCATCTTATGATTATATTACTATTATTGTGCTACGTATTCTTCGCCATCATCAGTCATCCATCATCAACCATCAACCATGGTCAAATCCATTATACCCATCATCGTCAAAATCACGACCATCACTATCAATGATCTATCACCAATCACCATCAGCATCATCGTGAGTAGCAGCATCATCAATCATGCACACCAGCACTTCATCTCAACCGTTGCTTCCTATGGGCTACCTCTTCTGGAAATTTCCGCCACCGCCTTGTGCTGACCACACTTATAAATCGAAAAAATACCCAACTTCAATTGGATTCCACGTGATTCAAAGTGAAGCGATTGACAGCCATTTATTTCACTGTAGTTCCTCTGGGGTTGATTGATAACAAGAACCCAAAAGGTGCAACTGTAATGCATGGCCAATTCTCTTATGATCTCTTGTGCGAGTGCAAAGCGTACAAGTTTGGAAGTGACTTGAGCAATTACCCGTAAGGTAACTGCCGCTGTAGGGTGGTTGACCGCAAATCATGAACCCTTCTTGGGGGCCCAGAGAATGAGCCCATCAAAACTCAAAACCATTATATCGATTCCAAAACCAGCAGCACCCCAAGGCGTAATCGCTTTTTGACCGCTTGGTATTCTGTTGTGAAGCCTCAGTTGATCCTTTTGACAGCCGGGTCCTCCACAGAAACCTTTTGTCCTTGTTTCAAAAAGGCTGTGAGGTTCAAATGCTCCACAGCTCTGGCGCCCAATAAGGTGCAACTGTCAGGGTTGGATGCAGTGCCCATACGGTTGAATGGGTTGAAAGCATCATGGACCGTAAGCCAGCATTTGTTTGATCAGGATTTTGCTCAACAGGTTGTTGGTTGACGGTCTTTATAATTGGTTAATTAACCTGGTGAGAGTATCGGTGTTCCTACATTGCAAGTGCTAAGACATCTTTTTGCCCAGGCCCGACTGGACCTGTTCGTTGGCTGCAGTGCATCTTTCACGCGTTGCAATTCCTTTGTGACGATGGAGATCGTGTATGGATCCGCATGGACCACCCAAGTAGTATCCAGGTTTTGAGACGCCATGGCTGGGTGCAATCTGCACTATGCTTGGCACAAGCGTTCCAGCTTTGAGCCAGATTGCTTTCGAACAGGAAACAAACAGTTCCAAAATAAGCCAAACAGCTGTCGTTTCGAATGTGGTTATGCTTGGGGTACCTCCCATGGTTCGGGGCTCTTTGACCTGGACTCATTCTTCGCTACCATTGGCCACCCGTCATGGGTTCCCACACTTGCTGTTACTCAGTGATTCATGGTCCTGTGGAGTCCTGTGTCTTCTAATATCTCCTCAAAAGGGCCGCTATCGCCTTGTCTTTTTCGCCTTTCTCCATGAGCTTCTTCTTTTCGCTATCGATCTCCTGCCGCTATACTCAAACTTCCAAGTGAGTCAAAAACATCGCAGGAAATGACAGACATGGCTGGTTCATGGGTAATCTCTACGATGAGTCGCAATAACCCGCCAGTCAGGACTACATAAGCGCAATAAGCGTAACAAGCGTCAGCCAACATCCAGGTATTGGAGCACAGTGATCCAGCCCCGCAAAGCTGGTGAGACCGCTCTCTTCTTGGCGAAAACCAACGAGTTTCCCCAGGAAAAAAGATCGGTGGAGCGATACGGGCTGGGGTTGGAAAGGTTGAGGCAATCATCACATCCTTACAAGTGACTGACAATGATGGATCATAATTTCTAATGCTGGGCGATAGTTCATGAAAGAAAGGATGACAATCGACAGCAACCTATCAGCTGTCGAGGAACAAGAATCCAAACCTGCTGTAACTTGTTGCACCCAGGCGTAAGACTCTATACAAAGGGCTAATCACTATTATAAGATTAAGCATATAGTAGCCAATCATGGGGCTTAACCATGATTAAGAGTGCTTGGTGATCATTCCTAACCACCATTCCTGACCATGGTTATCATTTTGAACCATTTTTATGGATATCATCATTTTGAACCATTCCTAACCACCATTCCCAACGATGGCAACCATTGCTAACCATCATTTCCTCGCTCCTCTTCTTTGCGATCTCGGGTTATTCTGTTCACGCGAATGTTGAGGCCGGTGTCCAAGTTGGGATGGAACCTCGATTTTCGGTGCAGCACGCTGCAGAGAGGTAGATCTAGAAAGGTAGACGAGAGACAGATAAATCAATAGATATGAATTATGAATGAATAATGATTCGTCATGATGAATCACAATGGATATGATTTATGCGTGGAAAAAAATATGTGGTACATATGTATCTATAAATCATCATAAATCAACGGACTTTGAGACCTATGCAAACGAATATATGAACCTCCAAATATGTGCGGCAGGAATAGTCCGAATCAACACCCCTGGCAAGCTGTAAGTTGCACACGTGAGCAAAGCCTCATGAGGCAGTGCTTTCTTGGGGTGTGTTCTGACGGATGTTCTGGATACAGCTTCCTGGTCAGCTTGGGATGTTCTGGATACAGCTTTCTGTCAATCGTAAACAACAAGTCCCAGAAGGGAATTCTGGCGCACCAATGAGCTACACTTCAGGACGAGCACTGTATTCCCATGGCGGGAAGGAATCCTCCCGTTGTCCATGCAGTACCAGGACCAATGCAAAGGCAGATCAACCAACATCCCAAGGTGAGGATGTTGACCCGCAGCCATCTGGGAAAGCTGTGATGTAAAGACATTGAGATTAAAGCTTGGTTCGATAGGTAACCTGCAGAGCAATCGGCTCTGCGACTGCAGGATGACCAATCCAGGGATAGGGGCCTGGCTCATGAGCCTGCCATAAACAGCTGACTATCATGAAATATGTGTGGTCTTTTGACAGCTGCATCTCCCAGTACTTCATTGGTGTCCAAAACTAGAAATTGCAGCGCTTTAATACATCAACAGGCTCACGTCAAATGGGTCATGACTCGAAGATCCCACAAGCCCCGGCAAACAACGAACCAACGACCGACCAACTTGGCACCCAACCAATCAAAACCCCACTAAGCCAAGCCTGCCCCACACTGGATGCGGCTTGGTAACGTCGTTTCATCATCACTGATCTCCAAGCGATCCCACTTGGAATAGTCAAAGCCCGACATCGCAGCCCAGCGTCGAAGGAGGACGCTTCTTCTTGCAGCTGTGTACAGCTGCGGTTGGAACCGATTGGCACTGCAGTTGTGTTGCTGAGATTGAGTTTCTTGGTGTCAACCTGATTTAGCAGCTAAGGAATGGAAATCATGCTAGTAATAAAACAAAGAACTCCGTTTGGCTTATGCACAACTGGTGAACAACATCAGTTGCTCGTCACCGATCCGAATTTGGGAGGGCAAACCATGTCGGTGACCCTCCGAGGATGTTGTGCTGCTTTGGTGAAGCCATCGCCAAGGTGGACCAGCAAGTCCATCCAAGGCCCAGCTACTCCATCCCATGAATCAACTTGTGGTTCATGCATTGGATCAACAAACCAATAAAAGCATGTCTGATCTAAATATGGAACTAAAGATAGAGTACCAGTTGATGAATTACTCCTTGGATACAGCCATTTGTGGATTCTATATCGAGCTGGCAGGGGTGTATACAAACTACGAATAACACACCAACAACATCTGGACTGTGGGTGTAAACGTGATAGCAATAATCAATCAATTTGCAATGCGATGGTTGAAGTGGTTTGAAAATGAGTATATGCTCCCTACATGGATCATCGTTTGTCGCATATCAAGGGATGCAGTACATCAGAGGCTATCACAGTAGTGACATGAAATCTAATCAATCGATTCGTCGAGAATCAGGGGGGGTAAGATCAGATCATCACAGCAATCAATGCTTCAAGCATCCCCAGTATGCAGGTGCTATAATTCGATCTGGCATCGACCAAGCGGCGAAAAAAATCAAGAGCCAAGTCTGTGGTTAGAGCTCAAATCCCGGGGACCTGCTGACAAGGTTTTCCCTTGCAATCACTCCCAATCAGGAAAGCATACCTTTCCCTGGGCACATACTCTCTCATTAGATCCACCCCAACTGCCCCCGAACAGGACCTTAAGGCTCTTCGTAAAAAAACGGACAGAACTATGTCAAACAAGACAATTCATGCTGGACGCATCCTCTCTGAACCCCCACCGGACCATTGGAAAGCTATTTACTGTACAGGATTTCTTCGAAGTACCAGCCACGTACATAGTCTCTTTATCTACGGTCCTCCATGCACCAAATCTCGAAACGCCATTGCATTGGCTGAACACTTCAGTGAAACCAAAACTGGCTCGACAGGTCCCCTGGCACTGCCTGTCAGTGGTCAGCTGAGTCACCAACTCAGCTCAAGTCTCCTAAGCTGGTGGAGCGCGCTCCTTTTTTTTGCGCTTCGTTTGCTGAACTGATCTGCGGTCTGTGGTATTGGCTGGCTGGGGAACCCGCTTGCGATGACCCTGGTCGGCCAAAGTGGAACGACGGCCCCAGCTGTTGGTGGGACAACCATGGAGCTGGTTCTGAGGAATCTCTGCAACTGAAGCATTTCTGATGCAGATTAACTGAGGAAGTCCATTCCCTTGGAAGAAATGACAAACATTTAGTCACTATGTGTAAGCAGTTTGACCTATGCAGTAGTTTGACCTATCTTCTTCAACTGCTTGCATGCCTTGGAATATGCGAAAAAAGAGGAAATCACCAGTATACTGAGCTGCTTCAGCCAAATCAAAGCCGTCCGGAAGTAGTGGATACCGCAACCATCCCAAGATATGTTGTTTTGGTCAGGCAACGTGCCGCCATTTGCGGATCAGTCCTTTTTCTGTCCTTGAACCACCCCTAGGGTCTTTCTCTATGGTCCCTGGCAGTGCCACATGTCCCACCAACCTCCCTTAGCGTCTGGCCTGCAGACAGTACTGTGAACCATTGATCTGCGCTTGAGATCAATGGCATCCCATCATTGTGGGGCGCAGGGGAAGAAATGAGACTCTCAAGCGTTGCAGCGCGAGTTTCTAGTCAGGGCTTCTGGTAGCTCGTTCGTAGCTCTACGTGTGTGTGGAGTGCTACAGCTCATGAAAAATGATGCCAAAACCGGAAAGTACCAGCCATTCGAAAGATGGGTTTGGGCATGCTCACCCGGAACACGCCAAAGTGGGTATCAGTGCGAGATGAGAACCCAAAAAATTGCCTGAGAAAAAAATACATATGTTGCCAAATCTGCGGTTTAGGCAACACCCTGCGCGACCGGAATTGACATCACTATCCCACAAAAAAAACTAACTACACTCAGAAATAGTTTGGATGTTGGTTTGTGAACTTATGAACTTATTGTCACCATGGACGGCGGCAGTTCAAACCACCAAGTGACTGAAATCATCGGGATATTCAATCCGTGCCGAAAATACATGACGGTTTTTCCCAAACAAATACATACATTGTCTATATGATTCTTATGGAAATGACAAAACAATAAGTGGGGATAATCTTTGAGGACCATCATAGATGTACAACCCCTCCCTCTGCTTGGTGCCAGGTTGTACCCATGCAATTGGTCATGCCTTCTTGCTTGGTCCCGGCTCAAACTGCTGGGTCCTTCCATGCGATGATCACCCCAACTCCGTCAGCTCAGGGGTGGGTGTAACAGCTGGTTGTTGGCATCATTTGTTGATTGGAAGAGGTTCAACCACCAGAGACTAGTAGGTACACCATGCCCGTTTTTTGATTGTTTTTCAACTTTATACAATCGTCTTGCCCGGCATCGTGTCACCCAGATGAAGCACAAAGCCGACTTAGTAGTCGAAATTGGTGCTCTTCGGAATGTAGAACTTCGATTTGATGAGATTGTTCTGGGTTGCGTCCTGATTTTCGGAAGAAAAGCTTGATGGAAGCCAGCATCAGCACTCTCCAAAAATTACCATTGCTGTGATTCGCGATTTGGTCTCCTTGCTTCGCAGGCAAGAACAAAATGATGACAATACACTTACTAGTATTACTACGGCTACCTACAGCAGTACACACGCAACACAGGCACACAGCCAGGCATGCACATACGCACAAAGACAAGAAACTGGTTGATGATTTTGAAACAGGCCCAGAAAAATGTTGAAGTAACCTTAAGATTCGGCGATGATTCCCGGCTGCAGAGACATCTCTCCCCTGCTACGCGTGTGTTGAGGGTTGAGCCAGGCAGCCAACATCATCCAATGCGCTCAAATTGCATCAAAGTTGGGAATCTTGCTAAACTCTGAATTGACGCTGCAGCCTGGAAGAATAAGCTTACCTCACTAGCAAGTGATTGTTTGGAACACAGGATTGGTTACCTTTGCTCATAGCCATAGGCGAGGCCAAAGTAGTCACAGGCACCAGCCAGGTAGAACAGAGGTGTGGGTGTGAAGTACCAAATGCTCCTTGCCTGCGATCATGTTGAAATGGCTCACCTTGCCTGCACCCTTGCGAGAACTGGCAATCATGGTGAACAATCGCGCTCAAAATCCATAAAATTCTCCAATGGGCATCTTTTGGTATTGACCACGGGGCCTCTGATGATCATTTGAGTGCGCCCCTGAATAAATCAAGTGGGAATGCTAAGCCTGTTGCAAGCGCCTGGATCTGCAGTTTTTCAAGATTTTGTGTAAATCAATACCGACAACAAATGAGCAGTAGCAATTCGCAGCTGGAGAGCCTACAGTTCCGATCATTGTTGGATCTGAACATCTAGTGGTTGAGTGGTTTCTCAAAATAGGGGTACCCCCAAATCATCTATTATAAACCATTCATATCAATAAACCATCCATGTTTGTGGTTTACAGTACCTATTGTAAGAAACCACCATATATAGGGTTAGTCAACATCGTTGCGCACTGCCATCGCTCAACCCAACGGCTCAGTCCAAAGTGTCTGTGTCCACTTTTTGCCCGACCGGAGCTTCCTGGCTGTTTAAAGCGCATCGCCAATACCATGGGGTTGTGGGTTGTCTATGAGTTGTTGTCCAAAAATGTGTCCCCCAAACAGCAAATATCGATCACAGGAAGCTGATGGTCTTGGGGTCACGTCTGGACACCACAGGAGGTGACTGAAAGCTTGCTTTTTGGTGCATGCTCAATGGGTGATACTCATTATTTGATGGCTTAATCCCTCATTTCGGTGCTGGATTTCTGAGCTAAATCCTGCAAACAATTGTGATTTGCAACTTACCTGTGTATCTAACCCTATCTTTCACTCGGGTCGGGTATATAATTTCTGTGTCGGTGGCACCAGGACTGAGAAGAATTAACCCCTAGTTATGCAAAGAACTACCTATCACTGTCACTGTATTCACTGTATGTATTCCTGGATCTTGCCATCTTCGTTTGGTAATGCAGCCTGTGCCTGCTGGATTGAGGATTTCCGCTTTTCACTTTCACACATACTTCTGCATGTCTTCTTGCTTGTTATATCGCTATATCCTTGTGCGTTTCTGATGCATGTACCTTCATTGAATCCCCCAAGCGTTGATGTCGCTTATTGCAACAATTTTTCATGGTGGACAGGACAGATTCCAAGACCTACAGCAGTGGATTCATTCTACTCAGCAGTGCGGTCTCCAGAACCACTCTCAACCAACATGTTTCTTCTTCTTGATTAATTGCATTCTTGTGATGTTATGGTAATGATCAGTCGGGATTTGTTTCCATACCTCTTGGCGATCTCTGGCAAAAGCTCAGCCATCACTTGGGGCGAACCCCCACCGCCCTATGATACACACACACCACTTGATGCTGTCCTGAAGTAAGAGGGTCGCGGATGAATGGTGATTGCATAGTGGGTAATTACTGATTAGCAATCAAATGGTTGATACTGATCCGTTTGATCATGCTTCACAGTTGATTGCGTACCATTAGCATTGGATCTTACCCTCATGTTGAACGAGCATTTCTCTGGTGGTCCGAATCCCTTCCAAGCATATGAGTTCATCGATCAACTATCCCAAATCCTGGGGGGAACCTTCAATGAAACATGTGTGAAACCACCAGACTAGATGATCCAATGTTCCCTACCATGCAGCCTTCCCAAATCTTGGAAGAACCACCAGCATCCGCCAACCATTTCCCATTGAACTTCCGCCTCTGGTGCTGCAGCACTGCCCTGCACAGTTGAGAGGGGGTGCTTCGCAAACCAGGGGACCCCCCAGCTATCATCCAACGTTCTCCATTGATAGTATTAAACCAAGCACAGCTTTGGGGTCCCCTGTGTTGAGAAACCACCGTTTACAGACCCTCAAATATTGAGGTTAGGTCTGGGTATGTCTGGGTTTTTGATAGGTGGATCGATTGGTCTTACATGTTCCGTTCCTCAAAGATCACGGCTGACAACCTGGTGTCAATCTGTGGGCCAAAATAACTGAGGCTCTGGAACTCCATGAACAATACAAGTAAAGATGTCGAACTGATCTGAAGACAATTGGTGGAGGAAAAAATGGCTGTGGGTCAAAACCCTTAGTCCCCCTGGTTCCTATGATTAACCATTGGTTTCCCTATAGTTTCTTGGGTATTAACCACCATTATTGGCAGGTTAATATTGACCCATAGCCAAATCAATCCGTCGGAAAGACAACGGAATTGTGTGACCAAGACTGATTCGTCTGAAATGCTGCCAGAAACGCTTTGAATTGATGTCAATAGTCCTTGATTTTCGGCGTAAACTCTCCCTTCCACCAGCCCATACTTGACATATCTCGCAACCACTACGCAACCGCACCAAGACGGAACTGGCTAGTTTGACTAGGCTAGGCTGATAGAGCAGCTTCCGGGAAACCAGTGACCTTAGCTATCAACGCAGTCCCTGCATCAACAATTCTGAGAAACCTATTCTGCGATAGCTGTTGAATGGTATCCGCAGCAACCGCCTCATTAGTTGTCGCACGGCTACGGGTCACCCCGTACCCCTGGTAGTGTATAGTGCGCATCTGGAAAATCGAACAGAAGAACCATCGAACCATTGTACTTATCACCTTGTGCCGCATGGGGCTTAAGATTGATACCAGAGTAGCCCACGATCTGAACTTTTCGTTCAGCTGAGCTGAACTCTCAACGGTACACAACTTGTAGGCAAACTCGCCTCAATCATATCGAACCGCTACAAACCGGTGCTAAGGGGTCAAACACTTGAGGTTTTCGTTGCGACTCCATGGCTTAGCTCCGAACACTCAACAGCGTGCAAACCCTTGGCCTTCATTGGTGGTTTCTTTTTCTTGGTGTGTTGATCTTATCCCTCGGGATTCATCATCATGGTAGATTCGCAATTGTATACCTTACCAAACCCAAAAAATCCCCGAATTCGACAATGATACCCGAGTGAAACCAAACAACAGTGCACCAAACAACCACCGAGCGCAGTTCTCTCCTATACATTGCTTGGTGGTTCTGCTGCTTGGTCCCGAAGGTGCTTGAAGTCAAGCCCAAGTAGAGTTCCGATTTGTGTCCACGGTCAAGTACCAACGAATCACTGGTGCTGAGAGCATCGAAATCACTTCAGGCCAACATCGAAATCACCAACCCTTAAGGCCTTGAGTTGAACTCTGGTTGGACTTCATAACTCCAAGCACCTTGGGGTATTCCAACTCAAGGCCTTAACACTTCAGTGATTTCCATGTTCACCAGCCCGGTGCGTGCGGGCGGCCCCTTGGCCCCCGTGCCAGTGGCTGCTCTGGATCCAGGTCGGGCAGTTCCTGAAAACAGGGGACCGTGTCCATCTCAATTAGTCACTTAACGATGGTTATATAGTGGTTACAATGATTGATGATGGCTGATTACAATGGCCATATACTGGTTACAATGGTTATAATGGTTTGCTGTCATGGTTTTAAGGATTGTAATGGTAAATAATCATTAATAATGGCTAATAATGAACGTAAAGAGTTTACAATCAAACACTTGACGATGGTAAAAATCAAAAATTGCGGTTCATTGTCTCGTGAATGATGGCTAACAATGAATGTAATGAGTTTATAAGTAGCAATAACTCAAGACTCGGTTGATAATGGTTATGGTCATAAGGAATATCACAAGATTCATTCTGGCTCATGATAGTACCATTGGAAGTGCCCAACCACTGAGATATGCTGAATGATCTTCCAAAAAGACCTCGTCTTTCTTGATTGCCTTGAGATGTTTGATCCATAAACATGGATGGGATCAAGAATGAAATTGTGGGAGACTCACGAAGTATATGATATTCAAAAATGTTATATATATATACAAAAAAAGGAGAGATGAAGATGATGATGATGATGATGATGATGATGATGATGATGATGATGACGACGACGACGACGATGATGATGATGATGAGGACGACCATGGCAATAAATATCACTTTTTTTTGATGCTACTAAGTGGTGACAATGGTCTCGAAGTGATGGTAATCACTATGGTAATAAGTAGTTATGATCAGATTGGTACCCCAGCTGTGCGGCAAGGGTGGCGCCGCTGTCACAACTTTGGAAGGAATTCCAACCACAAGTGACGTGTATGTATCCTTTACCTGGATTTACCTGGTGCATTCTCAGGACAACTCGAATTGCTATGTCAGCTGCTGTGTACTTGGATAGTTGAAGCCTGTCCCCAATGACCATCGTGACAGGATTCAGCTCCACCTCGGAACAATCCGATTGATTTCTAGGCTGATCATTGATCGATTGAGCCAAGTGGTTGATAGACATACGCACATCCACATAGCACATATTTCTTTATAGAAAGATACACAGGTGTATATAAGTTGCAAGTTATAGGCCTGTCAATATAGTGTATGTGTAAAAAAAGAATATGTATATATATATATATGTATGAGTGCATATGCTGAATGGATATGCATACAGTAGATACCAAGGTTGACACAGATCTGAAAATGTGTGCGGTGATGCACACATTCTCGCATGGCTGCATCAGTGGCTGAAATTGAAGCGTCCCCAAATCTGCTTACATTGCGATTATTCTGCAGCAGGGCTTTTCTTTTTATCGGTTTCTTCCCAAAAGTGACATCACATCCAATCAGCCATAGTGGAATTTCAGATGGTTTTTGCATGTTTTTGCTGGCTAATGTTGGTCGATGCTGGTGGTCAATATTGGCAGATGTTGTTCATGGCTCATGCTGGCGGTGTACGTTGAAGTGATTGGCCCAGAAATCATCAAGTTTCATCACTCCCTCTCGCTTGCACTCTCTTTGTACATTCATGAAGAAACCACTAGAACAAAGGGTAGCATCTTTGCCCCTCCAAAAGCTAAACATGTCAGGGTGAGAAAATTGAACTCAGGATGTACATGCTTTGTCACATGTTTGTGAACTGAGTTTGATCCACAATCTTGAACCACTGATCATTGATTGAACACAGGGTTGCCATTCAACATCCTTGGCTTACCAACTGCTTCACATGTCCATGCCCAACCCTTCAACAAATTCACATCTTTGGATGATAGCTGGACCCATATTCCCACAGCTGCACACCCTGTGTTGCCATCTTCACCTCGACCCATGGCAGCTGGTTCTCACCATCAGTCACCAATCACGACGAAGGCGACGGCAAAATAAACATTCCAATTGCAACGACCACGACCACCAACAACAAGAACAACGACTGCGACACAACTAAGATTTCGACAACGACTACGACTACCTATACGACTACGACTACTAGAACCGCGACCACAACCACAGCGACACATAACAATGACAACAGCATTAAAAAGAAGATGCAACCCTGGAGCTGGGATCACCATCCTTCAATTGTTTGGAATCTCGCAGGGTGCCGTGCTGTTTTGAAGGGACCACACAACTTGCAAAACGCCTGGTAAGTTTAGTGTTGGAACACGTTGGAACCCATCTAGCTTTGGAAAGGCCCTTGACCCGTGCCCACAGCATCCATCCATTCTCTCATTGGAGGATGGTTGGGGAAAACAAAACAATGCCCACACAGAAGGAGAGTAGCCAGAAGGATCCCCTGGAAGTCACGCTTTGGGTGCACAGAAAGCTGCTGCTGGGAATGGTTTCAATGATCACTGTCCATGAAAATGTGCCGCAAATGAGGCTAGAAGACTGAAAAGTCGCAAAGGACAGTGATTCCAAGTTGAAATGGACTGGTTCTGAGTCTTCTGCCGACACTGCTTGCTGCGCGCAGTCTCTCAGATCCCAGGCATTGATATATCTGAATGGATGAGAAATGCTACGCAATGTCCAGCCACCAGCTTCAGACGACATCTGCCAGTGTGTTGTGGGATCCGAAGAGTCTTGAACATATTGAAGAGTTCTCTGGCCGCTGCTGTCAACATCTCCCACTGCCAGAAATCCAGCCTTGGAAACATCGTAGACTGTCACAACTTTTCCCGCCAAGTCGGCTTGACAGATCTCCAGTTGTGCACCGGCTTGGCATGCAGAGTCGTCTGCAACACCCCAACGACAGATGGAGCTGTCCGTGAGGTCAAGGCACTGGGAACAGAACCCGTACTCGAAGTTGTCGACGTTTCGAACGCACTGCTGGTCGCCACAAAGACTTCGCACCCCCTCCAGCGTCCGACCACGGTGTCGCATCATACAAGCTTGGGCACAGGAGATATATTGGTTGCTGCCAATGCTCCAGTCATTGCAACAGAAGCCCTGCGACTTACAAGTGTCGTGACAAACCTCATCGGCACTCTTGCCAGTGGCCCACTCTGGGGCCTCAGTGACTGGATTAAAATTCAAATCACCATCGAGTTGACGCTGAGGCTTTGCGAGGGCGCCAGATGCCAAGAACATGCGCCAGAGCATGCTGCGCCCATTTCGCTGTTTGAACAGCAAGTCAAGAACAGCTCTCGAGTGCCTCTTCCTTGAGCCACCGGATCATTGCACAGTGCTACCACCAAAACATGTGAACGATGTTTGAGTCATAGTCCAAAACGATTGGGCAGAGACGCTGCTGAAGATAAGATAATTGACAAGTACAAAACCGTTCTTTGCATGAAGAAAGAGATAGCCCCTCATACCCGGTCTGTATGGATAGGATCGATCAGCAAGAATAGGTCACATTCATGAGTATTATAACCATCCTGGAGCAAATAGAGTATCCCACGTATCCCC
The DNA here is from genome assembly GCA_009767595.1 of Symbiodinium kawagutii. Classification (NCBI taxonomy): domain Eukaryota; class Dinophyceae; order Suessiales; family Symbiodiniaceae; genus Symbiodinium; species Symbiodinium kawagutii. The sequence continues at coordinate 95,669 of VSDK01005868.1, forward strand.
CACGTTCAAAGCCATTCCCCCACCCTGGATGGTCCAATGTGATCAGCAGTACTGCAGGCCTCCCAGTCGGCCCAGGGGGTTGATCAGGAGTGAACCCAGATGCTGACCCATCAACCAATATGGCTGTGGGTACCCATGGGTACCCTGCTCCCTGAGTGCACATCTGTTGGTCAAAATCCATCAAAGTGCACATCCACTAACCCTGCGCTAGTCCAACTGTTGGGATGTTCACCTACTTTCAAACCTACTCATCTGGATTGACCTATCAACTTGCAAAAACTGCAAGGCTCTATGAGACTGGGGAGGCCCCGACACAGTTTCTGCTTCGGCTACTCAAATGGTGGCGACTTGGGATGGCGATCCTCCACCGAAAACGGTTCCCTGTCAGCTCAACCTTTGCGCCCTTAAGGGCTTCAGCATGACAAGGGAAGGAAATCATTGGGGATGCAGCACCATCGACCCCGATAAACCTCATAAACATAATTACATCATTTTGCCGTGATAGGGTGTTTCTCAAGCCATACAAACCCAAGATCAGCCAGTTTATTTTACCATCTATCCATCTATTAATGGTAATAGACCAACGACTTTTTGGGTACCCTACTTTGAGAACCAACCATATGGCTACCATTAATTCCATCGATGATGGCAGACTCACTCCCCGAGAAATCCCCCATAAACGCGATCGTCTCGATGCCATGGGAGCCTCATCGTCTGAGTCGTACTCCTCACCAGCTGCCATGTCACCGAAGTTCATGTCGCCCAAACCTGCGAGGGCGTTGCATTCTGTGAGTTGGTGAGCCCTCTGCTCTGGAAAGTTCCACTGGCCAGGTCTCGCATCAAAAAAGTACAAACAATCGAATGAACGGTGGCAACTGTGGTGTATCTTGCCTGTCGAGGACAGCCATATGTGAAGGAATGAAGGTTCCAAGCATGGGGCACGCTGACCCTTCCCCTGTTCCCAGGTCTCCGGATTCCATGGCAATGATCTCCGAAAATGTAGGGAGACAGGGTCCCAAGACTCCCAATGGACAGTTTCTGATTGCCGAGGGTACCACCATTGATGAACTTACCTGGATGTGCCTCATAGATGCAAAGGTGCTTGTGAGTGGTGTTGTCATTTACCCATGTTCTGCTGCTTTCCCTGTTCAAAAGCAGCAGGCTTGATTTGGGGCTGTTTAATTGGTCGGTGGCTGTGCTACTTTTTCCCTAAGAATGTTGAATTGGTGGCCGTCGCCCGGAGCCGCTGGGCGTACCATCCAGGTTCCATTGCTTGTTGTTTCCTTCCTCCTCATCATCGGAGTCTTGCCATCTCTTCCAATCCACCTGGTCACACACGGTCACATGTTGTCACCCATGGTCCATCATGTTCCCAGGATGTGCTCACGCATGGTTCCTGGGATCTCAACCTTCGCTGTCTTTTTATGGAAGCAGTGAATCAAAAAAACTTTGACCAAAGGGATCTCAAAAAACATGAGTCAAACAGCTCATGACAGCTTTTCTATTCGCCGTAGCACTTAGCCATTGATGAACCAGAGTCACCCATTCAGCCATCATTGAGCATTCATCAACCATTCACAAACCATTCACCAAAATTCACTAACCATTCACTAGCCATTCACCAACCATTCACCAACCATTCACTGACCATTCATCTTCCATTCATTAGCCCATCTTGACCCATCTTCCTATCGTCAGCCCTCGGCCTTCACCCATGGGAGTTTCTTCTTGCTGAGAGACGTCCAAGTTCCCTCAGACTCTTTCTTCAAGTAGAATTCGATTAACCTGAAGAGTAACAAGCCGGGGCCCAAAACATCCCTTGAACTCATTTCAACCGCTCATACCTTAAGGGCTGATACGTTACCAAACGCTGGGCCCTTGAAACATCCCTTGAACTCATTTGAACTGCAGGGAAACCACCCTTTTGTCGTCATAGGCGATCTGTCGCACTGGTTGAAGTAATGGGAATTCCGATGGGGCGAGGAGAATGATGGGCACGGAAAGCTCGGGGCATCTTTTGCGGATAGTCACTCGTTGCCAATCAGCACCGAACCTTTGTGCAACTGTTGACATTTCACCAGTGAAAGACCAATCATGGATATGCAGGGTTGTTTCTTCCCTGGTTATGCCATTCTTGTTGGGTCAGAAAGTAAAAAAGATGATCAGAATAAAACCGAGGGCATCCCGAAAACATCCAGCTACACCGTGCACCCCAGGTGCGATCGTCCCAGTAAGGAGGCGATTTGCATCTATTCACCACCCTTGGTGAACATCCTGAAATGAACAGAATGGGAATGCTTAATGATGGTTAACAAATGTTAACAATGACTGCGATATTGCGATCATCTTGGATAATTCATCATGGTTGACAATGATAGTTGATCTCCTGGTCAAGAAAGGCAAATGATGCTTAGCAATGCAATGAAGGTCGTGATTTACAGTCGTGGACTTACAACAAACCTTCATCCACCCCATACACACGTCATCACTTGCCATGATGATCCCCGCCATAAGTAAGCTAGGTATACCTCGCTGTTGCTTACACCCTTTTATCATGGTTGGCCCACTACAGCTGGGTTCGATGGATTCTGCAGAATGCTGGGTCGTCTCCCGCCCGACCAGGAAGACTTCGATCAGGGCATCCGCTATGCACAAATGAGAAGTTTCGATGCCGGTACCCAGCCTCGACTGAACCACGGCTGATGTCATGTGCCCAGCCGACAGCTGCGATACCCTGCCTCTTGGGACTCCATTTGGACTCATCCTTGATGATCGGGGCCTGGCTACTGAAACACCTGTGAGTCAAAACCCTAAATGTGAACATTCCAAGCACAGAGTGGAAACTTTCGTGCCATGTTGTTCGCTGCAACCCAATTTGGGCTGATTGGCATGACCGTACCTGTACACTGATTGAGCCTTACATATGTGGCTAACAAGAGATGAACTCATGGTCTTCAAAATATTGCCCAGGAAGCTTGAGAAGTACGTCCCCTCGACTTTTGGAATGGCAAACTTGCTGCTCGAAGATCATCACCAAAACAACATCTTAGTAAAGCCTAAAGCATCCTAAAGCCATCATTGCATATGCCACACCTGGGATCATTGAAGCATATTCAAACCATCTCATGGAAGAAACCACGACGCTGCTGAAGGATTTCTTGACTCAGCTGGGTAGTTGACCGTTGCGTGACAAAGAGACATGAACCGCATGACTTCTCATGGCTTTCATGTGTTGCCACAGCAAAAAACCAAGGTGCCTCCCCTTTACCCGGACATGTGTAGCCAAACCAAACCAAGTTGAAGACTTGTAGCTCCCAATGTTTGCTGGTCAAGATCATCAAAAAACACAAATCAACTTGTTCCATGTGGTTAATACTGGCAGCAAGCCGCGGGATTTGATGCAGTCTTGACTTGGATAGCCAAGGATCCATGACTATTTACTACTACTACTACTACTACTACTACTACTACTACTACTACTACTACTACTACTACTACTACTACTACTACTACTACTACCACTCCTCCTACTACATACTACATACTACATACTACATACTACATACTACATACTACATACTACATACTACATACTACATACTACATACTACATACTACATACTACATACTACATACTACTACTACTACTACTACTACTACTACTACTACTACTACTACTACTTGCAACTGCGTAGTATTAGTGGAGATATAAGGAACAAGAGCGTGGTTGCCGAAACAACTTGGAACAACTTGCAAAGCTTGAAACCAGCCTCAAGACTCACCGCAGCCCCACCAGTACAGTGGTGATGGCGATACTAACGCAGTTTGAGAGTTTCTGATCGACATATGCTAATTATTGACACATGCTCGAATTCAACATGTAGCTTGGATGTTGCCTATAATGATCATCGTCGTCGTCATTGTCGTCGTCGTCGTCGTCGTCGTCGTCGTCGTCGTCCCTCGTATCCTTGTTGTGTTTTCAGTTGTATTCCTGCTACTGATATGGCTACGTCATTAGTTCAGTGGGTTGTTATCCCTGTTCCTGATATGCATAGATCTGCGTGCTTATGGTAACCCAGGATCCACAGACCCTAGGTTTATTAATTCGGGGTACCATTTCAATGGGAAATTTTGGCTATTGAGGGATACCCCTACTGATCAACCAGGAGTTCATTTATCCGGGATTAACATTACTGCCAGCCACTGTTGTATCCCTACTAGACGAACAGCCAAGACACAAAAAAGTCCAGGGTGAATTCGTAGTGGTTTCCAGCAGCCACAGCCCACCCAACTTCAGGATGAAAAGCTTGGGCCATGGTGGATCAACCGGAGATGAAGCTGTTACTGACCCTCCGTCAGCTTAACGACAATCACAACCGAATCCATTGATGACATAAATCCATTCAGTTCAAATTCATATTCATCCTTGAATCGAAACAATAAACCACAGGTAACTAGTGAATCACCATCAATTCTATAGTTTTATGAACTCATGGATCTCCCCCATGAACAAAACTAAGAAATGTGCACCAACACGTGCTCCTGTCAACACCTGTGCCCTTCGTGATGCTCCATGTTATCTAGGTCGATCCTGTCCCATGATCGATCAACTTTGTACAAACGTCGAACGGATCCTCCACGGTTGCGGCCCAGAAGGAAGGGCAAGCAACTGTCGTCAGTGTACTGGCATGCTCATAACGGCAATGGGTTTAGTGATGTTCCATTCTTGCCTACTATGTGGCTCAATCTGCCTCAAAGATCGAGCAAAGAAACCAGCGAGTTGGTCATGTGTAGTGGGAATCATTGGGTGAACAGTTCTGAGCCAAGCGATTACAGCCGTGAATCTCAGCCGGTGAACATCCCACCACTTTGTGTAGCTCTGTTGATTTAGGGGAACAGCAACTGGATGACAACTCAATGCGTTCAGGCCCGCTGCTTGTGCCAACCAGCCTCTGGGCTGCCCGACTTTCCCAGAGAAACTCAGTTTCTCTGCATCTAAGGACACCTGTGCCCCCGTTGATGGCTGGACACCCGATTCTGGTAAGGCGTATGCGAGGGCCGGTCAATACCACGGTTGTCTGGTGGTACCCCTACCCACAGAAAGAACATCTCAATAGAAACTTATTTCACCGAGGTTCGCAATTTTTTTGTTTGGCAAATCTCTTGGCAGAGTCGAATTGTATTGGGGCGTTTCTACGATTACCAGGCTCCTGCGCCTTCTATAAAGTGTTTGGTTTGACAGAAACCCTTGTGCCTTGTGCAATCCCTTTTTACCTGATCGAGATTCTCTTGACAATACTCACTAGCTATAATTCCTCAACTTCTTGAAAGAATCCCTTTCATTATGAGTTATATATGTTGTACTAGATCCCATAGCGCATGATGATATCAACATAATCATCAACAAGCTTGTACTATGATGATATCAACATATCAATATTTTCGATCATGATAATATCTGATGATAAATCAGAAACCAGCTTGTAGAATCATCCACCCCAGCACTTCCCCAAGCTTGGGCCTTGCCTTAATGTCTTGGGCTTCATTGAGGTCGATGGTCAAAAAGACCCCATCAGGCCGCTGGGCCCAAAGCACATCCTGATGCAAAGGGACTGGTTGATCATGTTCACCAATGATTGATGATTGCTGGTGATCATTCATTCGTGATCATTAATTTTTGACGTGTGATTCATCGTTCTATCAATGATCAAGGGTTGAATGATTCTGTTGGATCGGTTTGTTTGTCTTGGGTTATTAATCATCAGGGAAATACTGATTGCTAGCAGTTCTAGGATAAGTGCTGATCAAAAATACGAATGGTCAAACGCTGTTGATGGGTGACCCAAAATACTGGTTGCTAGTTATCCATCAGGGTTTGTCCAGTTCGTTATAGTGCTACTAACCATCCCAGTTCATGGCCATGGGGAAACCACCAGCCACAGTGACGCCAGGCCCAAAAGCTGGGGAGGACCTGAAAACAGTGCAGCTCCATCATCCCATCATGATCAATACATCTGGGGTGTCGATCAACAACGCATCTCCCATTGATTTATGGTGATGAAAAGTCCAGAATTATGTAATCCAACATCCTGATTTTACCCACCAGCTAGGTTGATTCATATGGATCTCCCATGAGAAATCCTCATTTTCCACCAGCTACCTGCGATTCCGGCGACTTGGAGCCACCCCAAGGCACCACTGAGCAGCCACACTGGAGTGAGCGCCATCACCAGGTGCAAACGCTGAGCCAAAAACGCGACACGGCGCGTGCCACCTCTCCCCTGGCACCACCTTACGGTACGGTCCCTGGCGAAGTGGCTTGGTAAGGCTTAGTTGTAGGCTGGTCATGTGGCGCAGTACTGCTTAGTCTTGTTTGATCATTAATCAGGATGGTTGATCATATGATCAGAAACTAATCCCATGATTTATCATGACTAATCATAACTAATCACATGATTAATCATGGGAACTCCCGCTTCGTAATGACGGCTGAGTCGATGTTACTTCCTGATGGTTGATCATACTGGTTAATGTGAAACCGGCCCTGCGAACTCCGAAGCTGTGTTCCCCTAAATTTCAGAGCTGTCCTGGGTGGTTGAGATATGTTCAAATTAGCTGCTGGTAACCGGTGATGCGGATCCTTGGACTCTGGATTTGACTTTAACCACTGATGAGCGGGTGTGCCACCAGATATCCTCATGCAAAATGGAAACTTTTCTTCGGCAAGTTGGGTGAACGGCGTAAATCCCATACTTTTTCCAGTGAGTCCCTCTGCTTTGTGTTATAATTCGCTGCTCTCCAAAGCGGTCCGCATTTTCCAAAGGACAAGGATACCGAGCAGACCTGCCCCAGCGGCGCGCGGTCTCAGAGCCACCTGAAAACTGGGCACGCGATCCCCGTGGCAATGTGGTGCAGCTAGGTCTTCCTGCCTCCCTGCATTCCAACTGAGGTAACCAAGGGAAAGTACGGCATTTTTGTTTTTAGTCCCCACTTGGCAGCAAAGCTACGACCTGTTTACCATTATCAAGTAGTGACAACACATACCATCAGTCTGTCATAGTCTGTCTACTGAATATACATACATCACATTCATTCATTCATGCATACATGCATACATACACACCAAACATCCCTAGCAAGACTTAGTAACCAAGCTCAACCTCTCAGTGCAACTCACCTCATCCTGTCATCAGCTCCAGCGTCGCTCACCTCAGCTAGTGGAAGGATGAGGCGTGGGTCAACGCTGCAGGTCTGGATGTCTATGACCAATACTGTATTCATTCTGTATTCATGTACAGGTATACTTGCAATAATCAAAATATGTGTATGTGTGTGTGTATGACGTGAATAGTCAAAAACAAATAGTATATATATATATATATAATTGATGTATATATATATATATGTGTGTGTGTGCGTCTGTTTGCGCATGTATTTTTGTAAATATGGACAATCATATATGAATGCGTGTGTATTACTGTATGTACATGCGTACAAATGGCTTCTATGAATAAGGATGGGGGTACTCCTGAACCATCTGTCTTAATAGCTTTGGCAGGCACAAACCATCCGTACACAAGCATTTGTAGAAACATCCAAATCCGTGCACGTATGCGATACATAGATTTCCAAAATGAATATATGGAGAAAAAACCTTGCCTGCACTTCAGTTCGATGCTTCGCATTACATCGCATCTAATAAATCATGTTATTTGCCGTATGTCCGAGAGCACAAATCTACATACATGAATATACCCATATACGCATATGTTCATTGGTCGCGATATTGTTGCTGCTTTCTTGAAGGTTGTCGATCCTGTCATTCCCTCGTGGATGGTCCTATTCCTCAAGCTTTGCAGCGACTAGTGCTGGGATTGATCCAGGCAACAATCCATGATCATTTCCCCTTATTCATATGACCCTAAAAGGACTTAAATTCTAGGTGTTAATAACATTTAGTGTGGACTGTTCCACACTACTTGGTAATATTATGATTAAGTAATATAAGTCTGAATTGCTCAGAGTATCTCTTGGTGTGCCCTGTGGACTCTCACTAACATTTAGGAATTGCCAACAATGAACTGCCAGGGGTTAGACCTACCATGCCGGCACAGGACCACAACTCTGGAGCCTGGGAGAAGCCAGGATGATAGCTTGCCAAGCAAAAATGCCAGCGCGATAACAAGTATAAATATAATTGTTCATAGCTAATAGCCAACTAAATGTGCATATATATATACTTTCATTTATTTACTGTATGTGTATCTATCTATAAATAAATATGTATACATATATTACTGTATGTATATATGTGCGCGGTGGCTACTCAAATAGGGGGCCTCCCGGTTATAATCCAATATCAACCATTTATAGCAATCACCAACCATAGCTTGGGGGTTCCCCTATTTTCCCCTAAGGCTTGAGAAACCACCATATGGATGCGGATTTAAACAAGACAGAAATACCCTGCAGCTTGCTGGATACATCGTGGATTTTCTATCCACGTGTGGGGATGTTGAAGCTGACCCCAGTCGAGCCACAAGTCGTGTTTCTACGCGAGGGAGAGGAACAAATGGGGTGTAACAACGCGCCATGATGACAGAATTGCAAAGGTGTGTCACCCACAAACTGGGGACATTAGCCACAGTGGATATGTGCACTTTCGTTCAAGGTAATCTAATCTCCAACTGCAATCATGAGCACGGCAATTCAAATTCTTGTAGACCAATTGGATGACTATCTGCTATTCGTGGTTGACGACCAAATAGGACTATCAATACTGGCCATGCCAATACAGTACTTTTGGCAACTGTTCCCCAGGACTAATTAAGCATCATAAACCCTAATCCACCATTCTTCTTACTTCACATATAACCCCTAATCTCCCAATGATGATGATGAATCAACACAAGTCACCGCCAGTATGATTCATCAATAGAAGATTGTAACCACCAGTATGACTAATAGAACTGGTCTTTAGAAATGTCGACGCTTCAAATGGCTGCCCAGGCACTCTGCTTTCTTGGCTGCCTTTTTCTTCGCTTCGGCCTGTAACGCGTGGTGACATTTAGACGTCCATGAACTGAGGGGGTGCAAGCAGCAGGAACGGGTATATACAGCATCAAACTGAGGCAATGTATGGTGGATTTCTGCCAAAACTGATGGTTTCCGACAAAACCATGAAGTTATGAACTATGATTCCGTTTTGTCCAAAATTGATGCTTGAGCTAGTGCTAGATCATCAAAAACCACATAACAAAATGAGGGATGTCCCTGTGCAGCAGCAGCAGCAGCAGCAGCAGCAGCAGAAAGGGAGGAACAAAGATGTCCCTAGAAGTGTCATTCTTTACAGGGTTCAGCTACTCTACAAAGTGTCTATGGATGGGTGTTATTCTATACGTGTCCCTATGAATACCATCATCCATCGACACCCATGATATGAACATCTTCTACGGATCCACAGTGATCCCCAGCTTGCGAACCTCCTGTTGCACCTTCTTGGTGGCCTCGTAGAACATCACAAACCTTGAAGCATGGGTGATCAATGATGTGTCGATCAATCTGCACCTAGGGAAACCAAAACTTCAAACAAGAAACCTGTACAAGATCGGTTTATGCTGGTTTCTGAAAATAGGGGTACCCCAGAAACGGTTAGTTTATTGCTAAGAATGGTCAATAGCGGATGATTCGGGATTTGTGGGTACCCCTATTTGAGAAACTACTATGTGATACATTCTCCATCTAACCTTCCTGTACTTGAATACCCTCTTTGCCTATGATCCAACTTCAAGCAAACGGGTAAACGATATTCAGATTTGCGCATGTCAATCCGCCGGAACCGCTTGATGGAGACCACAGCTACTAGGCTTGGGGGGGCTGGATTTTTTGGGGGTCGAAACCCTCAGTTTGTTTGGTTTGGAACCAGGTTGATTGGGAGTACCCTGGTGATAAACCAGGTTCGTGAAGCTGAAAGAAAAACATCGGGAGGGACTTTTGTGGAACATGACATCGCAGCCAACATGGACCGAACTTGGGACCACTCATCACCAACATGGGACCTGTTGCTCGACCAAACCCGCCAAAGAGTGATTTGTGGAGATCCAAACTGGAGAACTGTTCAACCAAATTGAACAGATGGAAGGCTACCGGCTATCCAAAGGCATCTAAGAGAAATGTTTGATAGAACTTGGACTGCATTATCATCCAGACTTTCGAGTTTCCGAAAGTTGGTGTTTGCGCGTTGTTGCAGTGTTTTGGGGATAGGCTGTATCTTGTGTAAGATACAGGTAGGCGAGACGTCTTTTAAATTGTGTTTAATCGGCGCATGCATTGGTCAGGAATTGAGTGGTTGTGCGTAAGATGTTTGTCCAATTTGAGTAGGACATTGGTCGATCGGCTTCAAGAACCGATCTGGAATCACGCCATTGCCACGGGCTCTATCATGTTCTATACCATGCAACATAGATGCACTCTCCCCTACCCATGATATGCAGTCGCTCTGTGGGTTGAAATGCCACGGGTTGCTCTAAGACCGTGGTGGCAGTGGTACTCTGAGGTCCTTACTGAGCCAATAGCACGAACCACATCAGCGCCGCTGTGAAAGGGTTCATAATGGCTAACAAATCGTCGGGCATCTGCAAGATGGAAGTCAAAACCTCAGAGCAGCTCAGGTTTTCTGTAGGAAAAGAGGGAAAATGAAGTCATAGATGTGGGAATAAGCAAATCGCTCCAGCCAGAAAACTAAACCTGTGGGCTTTCAGGGCCGCTCATTGAATCGTCAGGGTCATCTTTTGAATGAAAACTTGTTTACTTGGGAGTACTCCCATGGCAATCGATATACCCAAACCCAGGGCAATTTCAATCTGATGACAGCTAGAAAAAACGCCATCAAATCGATCTGACGAAAATTTGTGATAGCAACCTCTAGATATCTTTATTCTATTCTATTAATTATCAATCTGTAATAACAATTGTTCAATTCACTTTCTTGAGAGTCTTCCCCAGGCCAGGTGCCCAGCAGTAGCGAAGGGATCATTTCTTGGCCCAAGGAAGCCAGGGATCTTGTTCTGTGGGTTAGCACCCGAAATTGATAATCGCTCCGAGTTTAGAGTGCATACTGATCATACTACTGAGTTATTACCTCATGATATGTTTTATCTAAATAGAGTTGATCATACTGCTAAACTATTCTACTTAAGTCTGAAATCTGCGGAATCGTTTCTGCCATTCAGAAATCTGGCCATCAAGGTTTTTGCCGTCCAAAACTCTCAGTAAAGATCCCAGCGACGCCAGAGACGCTCAGCGTTTTGGGATGTTCACTCAACTTTGGGGTTTCCATGGCTTGACCTAGACATGGGGAGCTAGACTGCCCCTTGTTCAGTTGCTGCCGCGGACCTTCCTTCTTTACCTAAAACCCATGATGGTCCGGTTGACTATTTCCATCTCATTGGCTGGTGTACTTCTACGTCCAACTAGACTATTGCCATTTGACTGGTATATTCCAGTTGCCCCTATTGCTATTGGTCGTAGTCACCTAGGACACACAAATCGACAACAGTCCACCTGTTGATGTATCCTCGATTCAATAGGCTGTCAAGATTGTGATTGCTAAGACCCTCATCCTTGACATTACACTACTGTTGGGACATCGAAACGATTTGTTGAGTCATATGTATTTTCTACCGGTCGACATAAATTTATATGCGAAAAAAAACTTGGAAGCTGTTGGTGACCCATCTAAGATGGTTGAAACAAATTTCAAGTCACCCATTGTGTGGACACCTGTTGGTGAGAGGCTCAGGCTCCACAAATGATAGTCTCCACCAGCTGGTCGAACCAGCAGCTCTCCACAAATCTGGAACAGCACCTGGCTAAGATCCCGTACCCGAACGCTGCATCCCGCAAAGCCCAAAAAGGCGGGCCTGATCCCATGAGGCCAAGAAGGGCGCAGGTGCTCCTTTTGGTTGGGAAATTGTATCATGAGACATGTGTGCATCTACTTTAGACGTTTTTTAATACAAGAAGTAGGTGGAGAATGATGTGCAGGTTCGACAAACGCAGGCGATGGAAAGGCATGATGCCAGTGAGATGATCAGTGACGGTCAAGTGGATGACCACCTCATCTTAGCCAGATGACGATCCCTGATTGACTAAGCGTGGTTGGGATCCATAAAGATAGGTTAAGCAAGTGACCATACTTCATAGTGCAGTTCACATCACAATGGTACTGTGAACTGTGAACCCGCTCTAAATGTCCACGTGCAAGTTGTAGTTGGCTTCTGACGAGTTCAAGGCTGCCACCGAGTTGCCAAACAAGATGACTACTCGGTCTGAGAAGAGAATCCGAAAAAAATGGTTTTCTTGTCGAAGTCGAAAATTCGCAAAAACATGTCGCTATCTCAGCAATCCAATGGTTTCTTTGTGTATATACAATTGTTTTCCACGCTAAAACTCGTCCCTGATCCAAGTCTCGTAAGCACCGCAGCCACTGTTCCAGGTCTGAGCTACCGACACAACGGACATGGTCCCAGTGTGTTTCTGCGACATGTTCTTCAAAATCTGCGGAACTTTCGCTCCATTACCTCGAAAAACATCCGCAAATTAATGGCCGTCATGCCCATTGAAACCGTCAGGTCACACACTTCACATCTAAGATTTATTATTACTCGGTCAGCGAAATGGAGATAATTTGAAAAGTTGATGATGATCCTCATTACCCTGACAATACCTGACAATTGTCAATGGTGGAAAATGATGGAGATTGTTAGATGTTTGATGGTTAGTTGTACCCTGAGTTGATCCTGCACTTACGAGATCACCAAACCATCATCGCTTCCGGTGTTTTCAGTCCGCAACCCGCAGCGCCGCCCGGTCACCAAGGTGCCGAGGAAAATGGGTGCGCTGCCCAGTGCTGCCAGAGCAGCTGCGGGCAGACCTGTCCAATGCACATGTCCACAGTTTCATGGACCATCATCAACATACAAAACATCGTCATCATCTCTGGACGCTGGAACGGGTCAAAGCAAAGCCACCCAGAACATCACCCAAAACTTGGCACTAGTTCACATAGCTGCGCGATAAACATCGAGTAGCAAGGTGACGAGACAAGATCATGTTAGGTTGGTGATGACCTTGTCATGGGAGCAAAAACATAACCAAAACAACCCTGTTCTCTGATAAGAATCCCAATACTACTACAGTATCTCCTTTATTGTGATTGGGATATCAAACTGACTCAACGCATGGTATGGGTGTATTGTCGTGTGTTGTCTATGGTGGTTTACCCCAAATATTGGCTCTTTCTCAATCAACAGCTGTAGGGCTAGCATGGCAAGTTCACGGCCACACAACTCTGGAATTTCACCAGGTACATGATCTTTTAGGAGCTATATGATTTGAAGTTTGCCATACCCCTGTGTTTCCCTTGCTAGTAAGCTTCAACACATAACATGATCATCGCAATCCAACTATAGCTACCCGTGGGATGACCATCCCCTCTTCGTACACGCTATGGACATGTATGGAATCTATGGACCATAGCTACCACAGCTTATATCATTCACGTACAGCCTAGATTGGCCACCCCCCAACCAGCTTCGGACGCGCCTAAAATCATCACTGCAACACTGGCGACCAGGAAGATGGCAGAGCCGAGCACTCGTGGACTCAGCTTCAAGGATGGGGATGGGTAAATCTCGTCCCAAGAAAAGGTAGGAAAACACCCCAACAAAAACATAAATATTGTAGGGACATATGGCTGTGGCTCAAGGGCTGGTTGTGAAGCCATCCCGGTGAGCCATGAACGGCTGTCCATTGCCTTGGGATTCTTAGTGATGACCTCGCCATCGACTTGTCTCTGCCAAATTTGAGGCTTGTGTTCACTTTTGGGATGCCAGCAAATGCTTAAGCTATCCTGCCAGCGACGGTATCAAGCCACAGTTGCAAACCACAGTGGTGGGATACAGCAAGCACCACTGCCTTGTGACAGGTAAACGCATCTAAGTGCACACATGTATCCAACCATGGAGATATGAACAAGATAGCCAGCATTCCATGGGCTTCACAGCGCCTTTTGGCCTTGGAACCATTTATCTGCGGTAGCTGAGCCATGGGTTCAACCGCTGCAACCGCCGCTGACTGATACAAGTAGGGTGACATCACATAGCGCTAAGGGTTTCAAGTGTTCCACCTTCCATCGCTCTTCACTCCAAGTCCAGCTGAAGCTCAAACAAGTCCAGCTCAAACTCTGAGAAGCCACATTTCCGTTTGATTTTCCTGAAATGAATCATGCTACATGCGAAGCCACCATTGGTTTCCAGGCTGCTCTTCCATGGATTTCCCAACCCAAAATTCAACACAGTGCCCCATGGCATCCCCTGAGGACTGGGACAGTCGCGGCAACTGCGGGCTGTACTGCCAGAACAGCACAATGATCTCGGTATGCAGATGAAACCGCTCAGAAAAACAGTGTAGCTCCAGGCATCCCCACA
>VSDK01005868.1:110167-122554 GCA_009767595.1 Symbiodinium kawagutii
GTAGGGAAACCATTCATGTTTCATCCGTGTTCCTGTTTAGTTTTGCTCGGCGCAAATGGAACCATTCATTTTTGGCACACATCTTCGGGCCGATATTTGGTGGCATGATCTTTGTATCAAGAAGTAGATCCGCAATGATTGTATGATCCATACATCAATGGTGAGCCCATGGCGTCTCGGCTCATGAAAACAAAACACAGGCGAGATGCTGGAGATGCTGGCTGCTAACTTTGCATTCCACATGTGTATATGCATGTGTATCACTGTAGACTGTATATCTATATAATACGTATGTACATGTGTCTATTTAAAGTTTGAACTTATTCATTTGTTTTCAATAATTTCTTTGCTCATCTACTTATACATACGCCTGCATATCACTTTTGTCGGTTCTATACCCATCATCTGAGCAACAATGCACAACTCCACCTAGTCCGTCAGCCGCCCACTTTGTTTCTCCAGGCCCCAAGCGCCCCAGGCTCGTCCACTTTAGCTCAAGCTGCATCTTGGGCTCCCAGCCACCATATTTTGAATGCCAACGATCACATTTTCGCCGAAAGACATGAAGGGATAGCCCGAAAGGACATTGTAATATACCTGAAGAATCACGATTCCGGAGAGAGGTCAAAAGCAAGTCTTGGGTTGTGGATTATCTTGGACACCGCAAATGGCTTCAAACTTTCTGAAGCAACGCCTTAAATCAAGCCATCCTCCTTGACAGAAGCATCGAGTGTGCTGAGGAGTGCTTCTAGAATTCATTGCATCTGGATGTCTAATCGTGATATGTCAGATCAGCGTGTCCAAAAATATGGAAACATCGCAGCTTTCTTCCGGGGCAAAAGGCCTTGCTGCTGATTGATTGTGGATGGTGACCAGTGTGAAATGTTGAGCAGTTTGTATCTGTTTCTGGCATCTCACTCTTTCCGCTGGGCTCAAATTGCGCGCACGTCACAAAACATTGATAATGATCCTTCTACGTCCATAGATGTTGTACCAGTACTGTACTACCCCAAGTGCAATTGATCATGCACTTTGCATATGTATACATCTATGCGCAAATATTCGTTTACACACAGGCACAAGCTATTGAGAATGTTCTAAAGACCCATAGACATATACACACGTATACTTCTACGCACATGCACATACAAATCATTACAAATCTCAGTTTGGTTGATGGTTCTTACATCAAATCTCATTGGTACCACCCGTGTCAACCCAAAAATCTCAGGGTCTCTGCGTTTCACGGGTCACGAAGAGCAAGCTGGCGATGCATTCGTTCACCAGCCAGGCTTCAGACAGCCCCACGACGCTGCCCGCCTGGTGAAGCGTTCATCCGGGGGACAGCGATGTGACATGTCATGACATCCTTTGATGTCCGTCTATAGATGCGCATAGATATCTATACATTTATACAAATGGGTGTTTCTCAAAATAGGGGTACCCCCAAAATGGTTGATTTACTACTGTAAATGGTTAATAGTGGATGATTTGGGGGTACCCCTATTTTGAGAAACCTACAAATATCTATACATGTGTGTGTGTTGTTTGTGTAACTTAATATTCAAGTTTTCATGCAGCTCTTCTACAGTGCGTGGTCGAACATGGGGATGTCAAAAGATATTCATAGCCATGGCTTCGCAGCTGCACCTTTTCAGGAGATCCCAGGTGAGAAGCAAGGGATGGCTTCAACGTGTTTCAACAGCCCAAAATGCCTGTGGGTCAGCATCCATGTGAACCGCGGATGAATTGACCATAGGGTCATAGTGGTTAACAAGGCTTATAAATCATTGCAATAAGAGGAGACTAACCAACAATAGTGGTTAAATGGGGGGTGCCATTTTAATGGGAAACCAACCTATGAGAAATAAATCAGTGGTTTAGCTTCATCCAGGGTTGGCATTACTACGTACTCTTACCCACCATTGCTGACTTGTCTTGCAGGGTCACTGCCATAGAATTCCAAGCCTTCACAATGTTGTAGATCTGTGGCAGTTTCATCAAGCAACTCCTGCGCGGTCACGAAGTACCACTGTGTGGTTGTTGGTTGGGATGCAAAATCACCGGGACGGTATGGATAGTATAGATTCAGAAATGGCTACATATGGCTATATGGACTTAACAGGTGATTAAGGTAGCAATGATGGACAATGTGTTTAGTCCAAGAATGATGGCCTAAAACCGTGGCCAATAGGATGCATCTTCGATCTTCCAACAAAATTCTGGAATGATGTGTGTTTTCAGCAGTGGCAAGCCTGTAGACTTGGGCTTCAAAATGATTGACCAACTGATAAGCTGGGCTGACTATTTGCGCCGCTGAGGGGTCACCTTGGTCACAGGCAGCTGCGTTGGTTCATGACACCTGCCCTGCTGCTTGGTTGCTGATGACCAAGTGTTGAGACAACCAGGGCTGAGAGCATCTTCCGAGGTAAATTCATCGCTTGAAGGGATCAACTTGGACATCATTCATCACATAACCATGCTTTTCCGCTTGGTAGCACTATACTCGTTGATAGAGCCCAAAACGCCCTCCAGCCCCTTCTAAATAGCATAGCCAGCTGCAAGTTGGGGATGTAACGCCCTCGCACCAGCTGCACTGCCCAGCTTTTCATGGCCACTTCCAGCTGCAGTGAAACGAACACCGCACCGCTGACGTCGCCTTGGACGACGGCAGCTGTGTCGCGGATCAGGCCTCCAAGCAGCCATCCGTTCAGGTGGTCATTTTTCAGCCCCAAGAAATGGTCGGAGGGACTCGCAACTGCTGGCATTCAGCTGGAGTTAAGAAACTGCCTGGGGTCAGGATCACCATGAGTTGATCTTGGTTCGTAGCCGTCGAGTTTGATTCCTGCCTATCAGAATAGTTGGAGTTTATAGCTATCAGTGGGCTATAAGTCTATAAGCTTGTTTTTTTTAGCATGTTGCCCATGACAGTCGAGCAAATGTAGCCATCCCTATGGCTCCTAGTTACCAAGAAATCATACCTAATCATCCCATCGTTGCCACAGTTTCGGAAAACCACCAGGCACAGCTTCGCGCTCACTGCGGCAAGTTGTACCTCGTGACAGTCCACAGGACTGCAGAATGAGGAGCAACCAACATGGCTACGCACACACCCCAACAGCTGGTCATGGGGAAACCACCAATCAGCGGCTGGCGTGCCATGCAACTGGATATAACAATGGCTTGCTGAGAACTGCGAGTGATGCTTGGATACTGAGTGGAGAATGGGGATAGCCAACAATGATAGTGCTGGTAGTGGCTGCCAATGAAGTAAGGCCAACAGTACGGCAATGACATTGAGAATAGCGAGTTTCCAAGAATGGATTTCAACAACCGTACCACAGGATCCTTTGCGCACCGAGTAGTAAAACTTATGACCACACAAAATCCCAAGTAGTCGGAACTTTGAACTTTCAAACCATGCGGATCTGGCCCTTCTCAAGCCATGGAACCCTGCACATCCCAAAGATAGACCTGCTTGGGGCTATTGGGATGAATCAGCTGGGGCTTGTGTGTTGGCCCTATCCACAACAAATTCACCAAGAGTTTGAGCAAATCCTCACGCCACCATTTGCCTGTTGGATAACCAGCCCTGAATCCAAGGGTAGAAGCGACTAATTCGATTGATCGCAGCGCCCTGGACTCACCCCCCCTCGGGCTCCCCACGGACTGGGCGACTTCCTTTCCCTGGACTTGTGCTCCGTGGGTGCCAGGCAACCCACCGAGGCGCAGGGCCGAAGCATGGCTTTGGCCGTGGAGGTGAGCGAAGCAGACCTGGCATGGGAGCTGGTGGGATGACTGGGGAACACCTGGCCATGACATGCCATGGCTGCTCGAACCATGACATGCCATGACATGCCATGAGTCTTAGGGGATGTTTCCGAAGTTGGGGGCAAGGAGGAAGCAACACGGTCTCTGGTGTGGTTTTTGCTGGGTGATGTGACTGTAGAACTGTTGATCCAATTAGCTCCGTTGGTCCGGTTTTTTGGTGGTTGAAGAAGTGTCGCCAAGTATAAAGCCATGCCAAAACGCCACATGTGTGATGTCAGTTGACCTTATTGTGTAAGTGGTTTGATTAGTTGGCTTGAAAACTGGGAATGTCCCATGAAAGCCGGTGACTGGAGCTACTCGGGATCACTTTTGCACTTGAGCTTGTTCAAAGTCTCCAGGTGGCTCAGGGACTCAACCCAGCTTGGGGGATATTGGAATCCTCACTGAAGTGCCCCCAACCTATGCCAGATAGACTCCACAAAATCAACATGATCATAATATATCATCACCAACATGCTCTTCATCATCGCTCTTCATAGTCATCACCAACATGCTCTTCATCATCGCTCTTCATAGTCATCACCAACATGCTCTTCATCATCGCTCTTCTTCATCATCTTCACCAGCATCATCATCATCATCATCATCATCATCATCATCATCATCATCATCATCATCATCATCCAACGCTGGCTTTGCCGGGAACCTTTAGTGCAACGATCAATAACTGGCTAGATCGCATGGAATCAGCGCTATGCATTCACACTTCAGAAACAAAACTCCCACTATAACTTGCAAATAAGTACGGTGGTGTCTCAAGTCAAAGGGGTAACCCACATCATCCTTTTTTCTAGTCATTTCTAGCAATAAACCAACCATTTCGGAGGTACCCGAAGCTTCAGGGTGCCTGATCTTGGTGGAGATATCGCCACGGCAAATCAGCGCCGCATTGCGCTGCACTTTGGGCTGCGGCCTTGTGGCCGACGGGACGCTACAGCTGGGGGGGCGAGGGAAACCCGCACGATGGGCGCATCTGCGAGGGGTTTTACGCTGACACCCAACGATCAAAAAGTAAAGTTGTAATAGGAAGGCCCTGCAACTTTGGGGAGTACCACCATAGCTGCACGGAATACCTATGATTCCATGCACTGATCACATCAAAAACAACGGGGTCTCCATGATCCAAAGGAAACACTCGGGCGATCTCCCGGTCGCCGACTCCAAGTGGTGATCAAAACCCAAAACTGCGACACCCACCCAAACTGCCGGTGATCAGCAGCGGCTGGTGACACAAACCACCATGGCTTCATAGCCAAATGACACCCAACATCATTCTAGTAAACCCAAGATCTTTGGGAGCATCTTGTATCGAACACCGTTAATGCCCAACCGGTTGAACTCTTCGGCGTCAGCCACTATAAGTGGATTCTTGATCGTGGCAAAGCCCCTGTGATTTGGTTGATAGCGCATTCATGAGACATGGAAACATCAAATTCATCCCAAATTGAAGGAGCTTGGAAAAATGATAAATGACAACAACTCATTCCCCCATAGCTCAGTTGGACTTGTCCATCAGCGCCCCGCAACTTGGTGTCAGCCATGAAGACTGGTGGTGACGACCTGTACTCGTAAACCTGGATGAGTTGGAGGGTGGCCAACACATCACTTGGGACTGGCGAATTCTTCTTGGGGAGGTCACAACAACTGTTGTTGGGGATGTCGCCAGAAGTCCAGGGACCAACACATCATGTCATCAAAGAGTTGCAAGTGTTGAGGGCTGGTAAATGAATTGTAGATCAAAGGCTCACAATCCGTTTCGATGACTGATGATGATGTATAAGTTGGAGATAGAAGTCACTAGCCATCTGCGATATCTCAGTGGGAAAAGAGAGCCACCGCCATGAAAGATACCTGGGGCCCTATCTATGACTATCTGATCATATATCCATTGCTGAAAAGGTTGGTGCACTCAGAGGTTATGGTTCATGGAACAGCCCTTGAGAATTCACGGACCTTCATCCCCCAGCATATCAAAAATAGACAGCTGTGTGGCTGTGCAGCTTTTGCTGATCTGATGTAACACGGGCTCCGGCTCAACAGGCTATCAGACCCCTGGAGAATCGATGCTGTCCCACAGAAAACGATCCGTATAGCCACCATTCACCCTAATTAAGTGGATGATTTTGCCACTCCCAACTGCAAACCAACTATGTCATCATTTTGGGTAAATCATTACTAAGCAACTATGAAGCAACTATGAAAACAACTATTTTGATCAGGAAATTTCCGAGTAAAACCCCATCCTTTCCTGGTCGCCGCCACCTGGTGCCAAGCTACCCCGGTTTCCGAACGTGGCGCTGCAAGCTTTGCTCTGCGCGCAGGACTACGGAGGGCTCCGAGGCCGACTTTATGAGCACCTGACCCTCCTGGAACATCCATGGATTCCCAGGAATCAGGGGCTCTTTTTGAAGGGAAAACCAGCCATTTTTGTGGAGAGAAACCACTCATTTCAGCGGCTTGTTTGTAAGGAAAAAGCACTGGTTTGTGTGGGGAAAACCACCAGTTTCAGCGCCTTGTTTGTGGCGAAAAAACACCGGTTTTTGTGGGGAGAAACCGCCAGTTTCCCCAGTTCTTTTGGTGGGGAAAAACTACTAGTTTTGTGTTGGGAGAAACCACCAATTCGTAGTTCGGGTCTGTTTCAGTTTTTGAGTTGTGGCTTTCACCCCTGTTTACCCCAAAGTACGTCTGTCGTTGGATGAAAGCACAAGTTTTAAGCTACAGCTAAAGAGCACTATGAAGCCATAGGATCCTGTTGAATGTCCTTGTTCCCCCTTTTATGTTACGCCCAACAGTATGCACGAATGGAAGAGCTGTACCTCTATACCAAGGATTCGCCCGCGTTGAATATGATGAGCAAAGGATTACAAAGCACAAACTAATGAGACCATCCAAAGATTTCGGTTCTGAATATCCGGGAAATGACTACACTGTCTTCATTCTGAAGGTATTCACCAAACACTGGGGGGTTCCTCTAAGCCCACTGAGAGCGTCTTTTGTTCACTTCCCCATTGTTGATGGGAGTTGCTTCTCGTCGTTCGTGGATGGCTTCCTGTGTTTGTTGATTGGTCGAGCCATGCCTTCACTCCCCTTTTTACCTTGAAAACAATGATGGATTTCCCACTAAACCTGGGTTTCTGCATAGCTTAATGCATCTTAATGCTTGTTTGTTCGTTGGATCATCCACGGCTGCTCTCCCTGTCCATCAGCTCAGGACCCATGGACTGTTCCAAGCTTTGTAGTTCGCCCTCAATCCTCCAGGATGGCAGGGTTGTGAGCCCACCGGGGAGGGGTCTGAGCCCACTTCCCAGAGTCAAAACGCTGGTTGCAACTTCGGAGACCATTGTCTACCTCTCTCCGTGTCAAGGATAGTCATGAACAAAATAACATTAGGAACAAGCAACTACAATTTGGTGGCGTGTCTTGGTCAACAGCTGAGACTTTCTAACGCCAAATGTGTGCAATCATCAGTTGCACTGGCAAGTGCAAGGATCTTTGCTGCAAACAAAATCCAGGACCAGCTTCGGATGTATATAGATTTGAATGCACAAACACAATGTGCAGCTGCCAATGGTCTCCGGCAACTTAGCAAGCCCCGAAGCGGCCCCTGATGACAGTTGGTTCCTGTGGACAACAAATCAACGAGAGCCAGGTAGGCTAATACCTGGCGGTTAACACCTGGTGCTATTACAACAATCAAATGACCCAGCTATTGGATGCTATTGGTACGTTGACCCCCAATAAAACAACCAATAGGTGGGTCATGGCTCACTGGCCTCTTCTGGTGTTGCCAATCGCAGATTCCAGCCCGCGATAGGCCTGCGGCACCGGAGCTGCTAGGAGGCGATGCAGTTTTTGTGAGCAATCCAATGGCTGAGGATAGAGACATATCTGGGTCGATGTTTACAGAGCCAAGTTGGGGATCTTCTGGACTTGACATCTCTGCCGACTGTTTATGGGCTTCCCCCGAACAGCCCCAGAAATTTCCAGCCTTGCCTTTGGATAGGAAGCCTTGCTTCTTTAGATCCCGCAGACCTCGCATGTGCTGCAGGGGAACCCCTGATCCGCTGGTTCCTTCCCTGCAAATCTGAAAGTTCTTAGTCGGAATGGCAGCCTCAAAATCCAAAGAGGAAAACTGAAGCTACACAGTGGTAACATGACGTGCTGAACGAGTTGCTAGAGATCCAAAGATTTGATTTACCAAGAGGGCTTCAACCATCAATTGCCTGTACAGGTGCGAGTTGCCACCTATTACTCCTTGAACAAGAATGCGGCAGGAATGATTTGTGGGCATCTTGTCTTGGGGGAGCATTCCTGTGACTATCGGATGCTATGGAGGCTTTATGGGTACTAGCAAGTGGTACTGCTACAATCATGGACCCGTCTTGGGCTCGGAGGAATGCTGCTGCTGCCGCAACTGCTACGCATGCCATGAAGATCTGTAGAAAACCCGAGTCCCTGGCCGACGAGCGAGAAGTTCCTTTGAGCTGTTGCAGCATACTGAGGCCTCAAAGATGGGGGGCTTCACTTCACTCGGCGGTCTGATGTGGTTGTGCTGTAATCTATATTACACATTAAGTCTAGTGCATTTCTCGGGTTATGGTCCCATGGTTGCTGGCATCAGAAGAGCATTATCAACATGGATGGGTACAGTAGATTCAAACACTGCACCTTTCTGGGTGCTTCATGCAGCTAACAGTTGATAGGTCGGACCCATGAATACAGGGCTTCAGCCCCTGCAGGGAGGTTCTTGCATCGTGGCGCTCCGGTCAGTTCACAAGTCTCGGGATCAGTCGCCATGGAAAACCGATTCGCTTCGGCTGGCCTTTCCGGGATGTGTGACTAGATAAGTAGGTGGAGATTTGGGGGACGGAAGTGTTCCCATAGTGCCAGCAAACTGGCCCCGAGTCTCCGACCCCACGGGATGGGCTTTACTGCTTAGATCCGGTCAGTAGATGCTAGCAGGCATTCCCATCTTATGGGTGAGGAAGTACCAAACCTATGGAATGTGATCAATTGATGTTGGATCTCTGATAAACCACCAGCTATTTCAGGTAAACTGGTGGTGGTCCATTATTATTGGATCTGCCAGTAGCGGGTGGTCCACGGTATTCCCGTGGTATTCCCATCACCTGCAGGGCTTGGTCACTTCCAAGCAGGGCCTCCCGGCAGCTCACAGAGATCTGCCATGAAAATGGCGGCTTCTTCGGCCTGCCATGGCTCCCTCTTCATGGCGCCGCGCAGGCTGAGGAAAACCTATGGATGACCGGGGGATGACCCGGGGACCAGCTGCTGATTTGGATGACCTGCTGCCACGACTCTTCGCTGTTTCTGTTTCTGAGCCGAGGTCCGGCGATGGCATGGCGACAATGCAGTGATCAATCGCAAGTTTCACATGCCAACCATGGTCTTAGACCTTGCGGAGCAACGCCGAAGGAGATTCTTCCATATTCTTACGTAGCACTTCCACTTCAACCTCCAACAACTACTTCTGGACCTGTGCCATCTCAGAAGCTTCGGCGGCAGCAACATTCACCTCTCCATCTTACGTTTCCCATAGACTTCGATCCCAAACTCAATGATTTGGTAGGCCCCGCCTTTCACAACCTCTACTTGAGACCTCGGTTGGTTGTCCCTACTGTTGGTAAATCCCTATGCCTGACATGGTCGTATGATCTCTCCGACCCGTTTCCAGCAGCGGTTCCGCTGTCCCTGCCAGCATGGCGCAGTTCAAAACCATCACCACCAGCTGTTTCAGCTCCGCCATATCGGCAGCCATGGCGATGATTGGACGAGTCTTGCCCTGAGAAGGGTTCGATAAGAGCATGGATCACCAGTACAATATAACGTGATTACCATGGTTGATCGTGGTAAATCATGGATCATCATGTTTTGTCAATCTTTGAATCATTATCAACGATGATTCAACCCAAGAAAGAAAGGCATTGTCAAACATTCCCGCACAAACTGTCATGAACAAATTCTTCATTCTTGGCCATCAGAATTGAATCGGTATGGGCCCCCAGAATGGTAGGTCCTGGACTTGAATAGTCATCACAGGTACCGTGGATCCAAGGGCCTAGTCAGCTAATGTGGAGAGTCAAAAGGTTACTGTGTTTTTGCGAATGCCTATTTCGGGTGGAAGTGTAATCTTCAGTTGCAAAACATCGCGGAGATTGATGAAAATGGTGATGGATGCAGATTCCCAACTCAACATTCATAATATTCATAGTTTAGGATCATTTGAGAGTACCGAATCGACATCCCTTAGAGGCAAAAAGACTGTGAGTCTATCCGGGGAAGTGTCGGAGTGTTGCTTCGCAAGCGAATAGTCCTGAGCATCCGTGGTTTATCAGGTTGCAAATGCGGATCGATTGAATCTATTCCCGTCGGACGTCCGACGTGTGTAATCCTGTTGATCTTCTGCGTTCCTACGGTGTGATCCTCTGTTGATCTCGTGCTTTCCCACGTTTGTTGATCTGCTTTCCCACATCGCATGCGAAGCATTGAGGCTAAGGCTGCACCGAAAAAGTCACACTGAAGTTGCTGCAGTTCCCATGGCACACCCGTGCCGCACGCCCCCCATGGATCTCCCCCCTGCGGTGACCCCGGCGCCGAGATTTTCGCCTCAGCTCAGCTCCCTGGCCACGGCTTCCACTTCTTCCAGGCGCGGCAGCAGCAGAACTCGCTGCTGCAGTTGGGCGCTGAGGAGCTGTACCACCTGGCGGAAAGATTCACCGGATCCAAGGCTGATTGAATCAGCTGCTGATGAAGTTGCTTGTGATTTAGCCTTGCTGATTTAGTCATGATGTGATGTAAGTAAACAAATGGAAATCATGACAGGTCATGACAGGTCATGATAGGTCATGATAGGTCACGCGCGTCTGAAAATCGGCAGGTCGCCTTCCTGTGATCAGTTCCGATGAAGACTCGGTGCGCCCTGTAATCTGACATCCAGAGATTTGTATCGGAGAATCGGAGAGTTACATATAGGGCTCGGCCTAGAGCCGCTGCTGAGCGTAGACAACCAATCCTCCATGCCGTTGGTTTCCAAAGAATCATCACTGGTGGTGCATAGCCAGCATCAACCAGGAGCAATTGTCAATCATACCAATGAATATCAAGCATTCTCAGGAATTATCCACCGGTGTCAACCCTCATCAACCATGTTATATGAATCATCAAGCCAAGTTGATGGATACCAAAGCCATGTGCTACCACCAACCTATCAGTTGCTTACCTTCCCGACCATCCCCACTGCTGTTGACTGCTACCCAGGGCCCACCTCCAGCATGTCTCGTCCACGTAGGTGATTCACCCAAAGCGAGTCCTCCTCGTCAAGAAAACCTGGGCCATGGAACTGTTGCGCCGGTTGCCACGCCCTGGCTGAACGAATTCATGGCTGGTTGCTGGTGGTAGATGACCCATGCTGGTAGATGACCCCAACAAAGAAGTTATGCTGCCCATGAAAATCCAGGAAAATCCAAGGATCTCTGGATGAAAAATGAGGGTGGGAAAGAAACAAACCGACAAAAACAGTTCGATTGTTTAAAGCACCAGGCAGCCGAAACGGCACATGAGGGCCAGGGTGGGCTCGTCGGGACGATAGTTGATGCAGTGCTCGAAGAGGAAGGGCGAAGATAAATAGATGTGACCTCAGGGTAGCTGTGTCATGATGTGGCTCTGGGTCAAAACCCTGTACCCCTGGTTCCCCATCACTAACCATTGTTTTCCTGATTATTGTTGATTAATATTTCCCATTATTGCTTGGTTACCATAGCCATGTGTTGTGCATTGAAGGCAGTTCCATGCGCACCTGTGGGACCCCATGTAAACCTCTTTTGGCAGCACTGACGAAAACTGGCCCCAGTGTCAGCCGTGGAAAAAGAAAGGCCCTTTACAGAGCTGAAGCAATTGATGAACTGCGCATGATGTGATTTTGCTCAGCAGCGAGAAGTGTTTCTGGATGGTGGTAGATAATGATAAATGACAAATAATCAGCAAACAATGGCTAACATGCAGGGACTTCATGTTGATAATCATTTGAATCATTTAGTCGTGGCCAGTTTTTCAGAATCAGTTGACAGTGGTGAATAAAAGCGTGACATAACCTGACAATGCTTCATAGTCACTTAATCATGGGTTTGTTCACTGATTCTGAACCACTATCAACTGATTATGGTTAACCTTTAATAGTGAGTCGATATTGATTATGGTTGACAATCAGTTCAACCACTTGTTAACCATTAATGGTTAAGAACTGTTGAGTCACAACTGTGGAACCGAGAGACCTGCGGTCATGGAAAGTTCCTGGGTCCACTCCTCCTCGGTCCAAGCACGCAGCCGCAAGCGCCGCTTGCCGCTGAGTGTAATCCTCAGGCCCCGATGATCGTGGCGGTGCTGGTTGGAAGAACTAAAAGTTTGGGCAAAGTCTGGTTAAGGCATGGTTGTGACTCGTTAAACAGCAACAACAGAACAAGAACAAGAACAAGAACAAGAACAAGAACAAGAACAAGAACAAGAACAACAACAACAACAACAACAACAACAACAACCACA